>MCJB01037496.1:338940-365184 GCA_002018475.1 Nicotiana obtusifolia | reverse complement strand
GGGGGGGTGGAGTTTCTTTGACACATTCTGATGATTTTGTATTTCGATAACTATGAGAGATTTGGTCTGTAATTAACTTATTACTATTTCTTCCTCTTTCTCATTATGTATATATTCCCTCATATCTCTCATTATGTATATTCATTTATATTTCAATAGTTCTTTTGTTTTATAGCTTCTTTATCTTTATGTTTGGTTTCTTCTTGAATTAGTAGCTTCTTTTTTATTTAATAGCTTCTTTTTTTGTCTTAGTGGATAATAAGCCTTTGGTTTTTCTAATGTCACGGTTCTTTCCAAAGGTGGTTTTTGTGTGAACCGGGTGACTCTTCCCAACGATGGATGGCGTGACAACCTTCTTAAGGGATTAAGTCCATTTTGGTGTTTAGGTAATAATAGTAGTAATGTAGTAGTAATGAATAACAAGGCCTAATTGAGTCATGCTCGAAGAATTAACATGCTTCACTTGGTACCAACACACTTAACTGCATGCTTATAGTTAAAAATAAGATTTTTGGAAAGAAATAGCTCTAGTTAGTGACTTTGTGGCTTTTGTGTTGACTTTGACTATCACCGAGTGGTATAATCGAACCATATTGATTTTCAATCTTGAATATGGTCGTTGTGGGCCCTCAACTCTATCCTCTTTAACAATCCAGCTGCCTGAAAGGTGAGATGTTGTTGTTGCAAGTCCAAGTACCCGTGCTAATGGTCTAGAACTTGCCCCGAATGTGTTTCTAGGCGAAATTTTAAGTTTTGCTTGGCTTGAGAAGTGATTGTAGGCTCTCCTTGACCGGCTTGAAGTTTCCATTGCCCACCAATGTTGTTATCCCTAGTCAACCCATTTGAGTCTTGAGCCTTTTTCATTTGATAACCATGTCACAAGCCTTTACCTGTTTTGTAGTGACCCTCTCTTGGCACCCAAGGTTTCCTTAACACTCTTGTGAAACAATTGGCTAAAAATGTAAGTTTGGGGGAGAGACGAGGAACCTGAAAGAGGTATCAAGGCACAAAAAGAGAAAAGAAATGAAGAGAAGGAAAGGCAAGAAAAGGAAAGAACAAAAAGAAAAATGCAAAAAGAAAGCGAATAAGTTGAGGAGTTGAAGAGATTCAAAGAAAAGTAATGATGCAAAGCATGGAGAAATCAAAGAGGGAGAAAATGAATGTCATGATCAAGACAAATTGATGTTAAGTCTCTCTAGTCCCCCCGAGGAAAAGAAACTGCCTCAAAGAACTGGCAAAGCATGAGCCTAGAAAAGAAAATTGAGTGCTTAAGGAAAGATGAACCCGTTCTATCATAGCATGTCCAACCTTAGTCCAAAAGCCTTAATTGCATTTGGAAAAAGCCATACGTGATTTCAAGCTGAGTGAGCTTACATTAGTGGTGATCTACATAAGGGGAAAGCCTATGTTACTTAAACCCGTACTTGCAACATTCTTTTGAGAGAGATGAGTAAACCTTTCACAAATCTTTGGATCGAGTGCTAAATTCTTAAGTGAGATAGGCAAATGGAGAGTACAGGAGGCAGAGTTTGGGGTCCACAATGACCTACATAAAAGAGCGAGCTTCCTTGATAAATAAAGTCAACTCTTGATGCTCAAGTGTTACATTAGAACTATTTGTGCTTAGAAGTTTAACTTGTTGCTTTGTTGATAATTCATAAGTGGTATGGGTAATTGTTGGTCACAATTGATGTGTGAATGACTCACTTTGATATGCTGAAATGGCTCTTAACTTACGGAGGTAGGAACCACTTTATTTGCTTGAGGACAAGCAAAACTTAAGTTTGGGGAAGTTGATAAGTGGGGATTTTGACCACTTATTAGCGCCTTTTAGCTTTCGTTTTAGTCCAAAAGAGTTTAATTGTGTTCTCGAAAACTGATGAAATGTGCTTAATTGCAGAAATATGAGAAGATGAACTCCCGAGATGAAATTCAACTCAAGAAGGAGTAATCTGAACTCAAGGACAAAAAAAAAGCACAAAAGTTCAGAAGTACGGACCGCACAATATCATCTACAGCCACAGGTGATGAAGGAAAATCCATCAGAGACTGGTGCAAGGCGCGGTCCGCACATGAATTGTGCGGCCGCAAAAGTTGGATCAGAGCAAAGTTCAGAGAATCTGCAATTCAAGTCCAGCAAAAGTGCGGACAGCACAATTATTGTGCGGCCACAAAAGAAGAGTTGTGCGGCCGCACATATAAAAGTGCAGACCGCAGAAGAGCAAGGTGCGGCTGTACATGTAAAAGTGCGGATCGCAGAAATAGTGCAGTGCATCCGCAGTTCAGAATTATGCGGCCGTAGACTTCCAATCCTGTCAAGCTGGAGGAAAGTGCGAACTGCACATGAAATTATACGGCCGGAAAACCTCTGAAAGGGCATTTTTGTCCGAAATTTTTAGCCCTGTATAAATAGACAAGTTTCACATTTTTAGGTTAACTTTTGATATCAGCAGCTACAATAGTTGTTTCTCTTTACTTCTTTTAGTAGTTTTTCATATTTTGGGCTATTTTAACATAGATTTTATCATTTCAATCTTGCAATATGAGTTTAATTATCATTTCTTCTTCTTTTTCTTCAATTTCAAGCATGAGTAGCTAGATTTTCACTAGGGTTGTGACACAACCCTAGTGTATAAACTTAATGGGTGTTTGATTTATTGCTTGTTTATGGTTGGGTGTTTATTATTTAGCCTTGTTCTTGCTTTTATTTGACGAATTAATAGTTGCAAACATTAGTTCATGCCTATTTGACTTGATCTCTACTTAAGAAAGAGAGACTTAGTCTAGGAAAACTTGGCTAGCAAGAAATTGGGTCAATCAAGAGATTGATAAATCCAATTAAAGGGTTGAACCTAGAGATAATAAAACCCGACTTGAGCTTTTTATCAACCGGTTTGTTCAATACCCATTTGGACTAGAGAAAGCCAAATTGGGCAAAATCACTCTCTGACCGAGAGGTATTGAGTGGGTAATCGAGTGTTGATAGCTATAATACACCTTGACCAATAAAAAAAGCTTTAAAGTTTACAACCCGTTAGGCAAACACCTAGGAGAAGGTCATACCCCTAGGCCTTTTACAACATTTGAAAAACAACAAAAATAATCTTCTAGTTTTATTTCTTAAATTACAATTATAGTTTAGATAAACTTTATAACAACCAAACTTTGCGGAAGTGCAAATTTAGATATACAAACTCACATGCTAAGATATATATTACTAACTCCCATACATATAGCTCCCTGCGGAATTTGACCCCTACTCTTGTTGGATATTACTATTGCATCGACCGTTTTCATAACCTCGAATAGATGAGTGAAATTGGACAAGATCACCAGCCAAGAAATCCCATGGCCAGAAGATGAAAGTGGAATGAGGATGTTGCGATGGATGTGTGGGTATACCAGAAAAGATAAGATTAGGAATGAATATATTAGGGACAAAGTGGGTGTGGCTCTTATGGAGGAGAAGTTGCGGGAATCGAGGCTGAGATGGTTTGGTCATGTGAAGAGGAAAGATGATGATGCCCCGTTTAGGAGGTGCAAGAGGTTACCCGTGGAAAGTCAGAGGAGGGGTAGAGGGAGGCTTAAGAAGAACTGGGGTGAGGTGATTAGGCAGGACATGGCTCTGCTCCAACTTACCGAGGACATGACCCTCGACAGAAAGGTGTGGAGGTCGAAAATTAGGGTGGTGGGTTGATAGACAATCTAGAGTTTTGCCTTGTCTTACTACTAGTAGTGGTACTAGTCGGGTACCTTCCTATTCCTAGTCCCTTGTTTCTATACAGTATGTCAGTATTAGCAGTAGGATTTGTACTATTTTTGTAGTTTCATATCCCTAGATCTCTGTCATTATTCGTTATATTATTTGCATCTACTGTCTTATTACATTGTTGTTGCTATTGTTTCTCTATTGCTCCATTTTTTTATGTTCTTGAGCCGAAAGTTTTTCAGAAACAACCTCTCTACCTTCATATACACACTACCCTTCCCAGACCCCAGTTGTGGGAATTCACTAGATTGTTGTTGTTGTTGTTGTACTCATTTAAATATACTACACGGGCAACGCGCATAACATAAGACTAGTATATATCTGTATATTTATTATATAACCTATATATAATATTTATTTATCTTAAATAATATTACTCAAGCTTCAAAACCAACATTTTTCTTTTTTTCTTTTTCTTTATCATCTTTTATTATCTAACCTATATATAGCCAGCATGAGCAGTATGAGCCATTCGGCTACGGTTTCTGTCGAACCTAGTAGTTTTTGTTCAAATTCTATATTTTTCTTAAGAAATTATTAAGTATGCATAAATTATTAATTTTAAACTCAGTAATTTAAAAAAATTAGAATCATAAACGCATATACTTCAAATATTGACTTCTAATATTAGGTCGCCTTTCTAGAAGATCTAAGCTAGAATAACTATGATTTTATCCTTGAACTTCCTTTTTCTAGAATATTATATCCTAATTTTAAAAAGTGCTGATTTTCTTTTTGGGCAGATTTTTTTTCCTTCAATTTTTGCATAGCTGTTTGGATTTGGAAGTTGGCTTAGCTTACATCAACATAACCAAAGAAAGATCCTTAAGACTTTTTGCCTTTGATTCTAAGGTACTATCACCCTAAAACAAAAACAAATAGAAGGGTCCCTCTTAACAGACAATTCACTATCTGTAAACTGCCTAATCTATTCTGGAAACTGTATTATCTTAATAGAGGTAGGTTGGTGAAGATGGGATTTCTTTATTTTTGAAATTATAGACCCTTTTCAGGTTATACAGTTAAACTTCTTTATAACAGTCTTGTTTGTTCCGATATATTTTGATGCTATAGTGAAGTGTTATTATAAAAAATATATATTATAACATAACATAAAAAAATCGGTTCCGAAAAGAGCGACATTATAATAAAATGATATTATAGAGGATAATTATATAGAAATATCTGACTATAATTAATTTTGAACAACTTTTTCTTATTATTTTCTTTAATTCTTAATATTTGCATGCATGTGCCTAATGTATATCTTGTTAAGTTATGCCTCATTGTCAGTTAGTTGTCAAGATTTAAATAACGTAGTCTGTTTATTATTTCTAATAACGACTAGTTACCAACAAACCTAAATGCAAATGACTACTACTATTTATACTAAATTTTTATCTATTTACTCGAAATAATAATTTTATTTACTCTTTTAAACTATCTACACTTAATTTCGAGACAAAATTTTAAATCTTACCTTAATAATCATACCAAAACAAATTAAAACATTTAAATTAAGACATTTAAAGTATATAAGTTGAATATGCTTGTTGAAAAAAAAAAGAATATACTTCTAATACATAATCACGCTTCCAATTTTTCTTCTTACTTTTTATCTGTGATCAGAAGAGAATCGAATATACACTTACTATGTTAAATGTTATTATGTGTTATACTTTCAGTTTCATTAATATTAGCTCTCACTGAATTACCTTTTTTTTTTTTCTTTTTTTTTTTTTAGAAAAATCATAAATCTGAAACTATTATATCTACACACAATCTTGAAAATGTTTACAAATTATAATGATAATACGAGTCTAGTTGCAGACTAAGGGTCTGAAAAAAGAAACTCATATCATTTAAACTTTTTTCGATTTAATTATCAATTATCTGGAGTCCATTAACTTGAATAATTCGTGTTTATTCAAGGCTCAAACTGGAGTCTTTTAATTACGAGCACAAGAATATTTCAACCATCTCGACACACACCTCGATGCTTGTAGAATCTTCCAGCAGTAAGGAACATATCATAAATAATTTCGTAATGTACCATATAGATCCATTTCTTAAAGTGAAGGTAGTTAATCAGTCATAACTATGTAGTAAATTTTAAAGTTTTCAATTATTGTAATATGATTGTACAACCACTTCTGTTAATCTTTAACTGAATTGGTGAGAGATCAAAATAACTTCTTTTTTTAAAAAAAAAAATTCACTTTAGCTTTATGCAATTTGTAAAAATTATATTACAATAATTTGATCAATGCTCACTCTTTATTCAGAGTGATAAATGAAATAAATATTTACACAAAATGATTGAAAATTAAAACACGATTCGAAAATCTCTAGCTGCATAAAAGATATGAGTCATAAGTTTATAATTTTGTGTCAGTGTACATAAATATTTTGTTTTTATTCAAGATAAACGTTAATCATGTTGGATCCAAATTCGTGAACACATGAAATATTCTTCGTGAATAAATTTGCAAGAATAAAGTGTAAAAGAAAAATAAAGATGGAAAGGAAATAAATAAGAGAAAAGTTGATATCAAATCCTTAAACTTTACTTAGATTGAAAGCAACAAGCAATTATGCGATTAACTTTTGAACAAATCAATTAGTAGCTATTAATATTGGGACATCCAAAAGCTACGCATAATTTAGCTAGCTACTTATTAGTTGATAAGACACACTTATAAACATTATTGTCGTTGACACATGCAAATGTTTTATTAATGTTTTTAGACAGTCATTTTTATGCTAATTTGGTTGTTTGCAATAGTAGGACTTTCGGATGCCAAGTTGTCACATTTGCTTCAATGAACGAGAGGAAAGAAGTTGTCAATTTTATCCTAGTTAATTTGGTGCCAAGTGACCATCGGTTGGTAACGATGGATAAACAAAAATAATTTTAGGATAAAAATTTTATATCGTTTTATCTCTTGTTTGGTTGTTAATTTTGGGATTAATAAGAATACCAGAATAACTTATACCTGTCAGAAGGTAGAATAGTAATTTTAACATAATTAATCTCAGTATAACTAATCTTATCATAACTTGTCATTAAACCAAATGACCCCTGAAAATGAAGTTATGTCAAAAAATGACACTTTATGACACAAATATGAACTAATCGAATTTTGAGTTTTTGACCGTTAATCAAGAATGGAGGGATATTATGCATTCATCACAATTCTTGATGGTCTCAAACTCAACTCGTGCATAAATTAATTATAATAATTTTTGATAAATTTGATTATTATACTAAAAATAACATTCATAATAAATTATAAATCGAATCTTCCATGTGTACATATACACACTTCTCACAGTCAATTTAAATTCTAAATAGACCAAATATAGTTTTCTTGACCAAAGTACAAAATAAGCAAAACAATTTGAAAGTAGAGTTACTGTCAAAGGGACTAGAAAACAAGAGGGAATCTATCCAATCTGTGTTTGGTTTGATAAAAGACATTGGAAATTTCAGGAAACAGGAGCGGACTCATTAACTCATCTGTTCCTTGTGGGCCCATCACATCCAGTAGAGCGTCGCCAAGCGCGTGTTTCTCGAGCGTGAGCATTAAATTTCTCCCTATCAGCAGCACATCTTTACCTAAATAGCCAAATAAATTTATTATTTATTTTTTTTAATCGAAATATATAAATTATGTATATAATTATATATTAATTATATATATATATATATATAATATTATTTTTAATTTAAGCTGTCAGATTGACTATTATTTAGGTTAATTCTTTTTTTTCCTTTTTCTTATTTGACTAAGCACAATTTGTTTTTAAAGTTTTTTGTTGTAATTTACTATTTAAAATAAATTATACATTAAAAATTAATTTAAAATTAAATTATCTATGATTATGTGAAGTACTTTGATGTTTGTGTGATTATAAATACTTTAATTAAAAATAATGAAAATTTTGAATTTAAATTGAGACCAAAGAACATCATTTTTTTGTGATAAACTAAATAATAAAGTGCATGAAATAAATTGATATGGAAAGAGTATTTCCTGTTTGGTTCCTAAGTCCAAACAAAAACAAAACTACATAGAGGAAGAGAAAGAAGAGAGGAAAAAATAAACAGAGTTGTGTGTCTTGGGAAACAGCATACAGCTGAGTTGAAGCTACTGCTCTCCTTCTCAGGGCTTATTGTATGCAAAAAATAAGCTAACCCCTCGAGCTCTTCACCTCACTTTCTTTCTCCTCTTTCTAGGCTTCTTCTTCTTCTTCTTCTTGGAGCTTGAGTGAGTTTTTCTTTTTCTTTCTGCAAAAAATATTATTAGCTGCTGGTTTGTATTTTCACAAGAAAACTTGAGTTTATCTTTCTGGTTTATCTAAGAATGTTCAATATTTACATGTGTTATTGTTGTTCTTTTATTTAAGTTTGAATCTTTTTGATGTATTCATGGGTTTAATGTAGCTATATTTGCTTAGACTATTGATTTCTTATGTGGGTTGTTTTCTTTTTTGATGAAGTTTTAATCTTTGAGGAAATATTAGTTTTGTTTTACAATGTGGGTTGAGTTTTTGGCTTCAAACCCAGTGTAATCGAGTGAGGTCTGGAGAGCTGTATTTGCTTAGAGCATTGATTTCTCATGTGGGTTGTTTTCTTTTTTGATAAAGTTTTTATCCTTGAGGAAATATTGGTTTTGTTTTACAATTTGGGTTGAGTTTTTGGCTTCAACAACAACAACAAACCCACTTTAATCCCACGAGCGATGTCCGGAAAGGGCGGGATGTACGCAGCCTTACTCTGACCCTTGAACGGCAGAGAGGCTGTTTCCGAAAACTCAAATGCTTTAAAATGACGTGTTTGTAGTTTCTTTAGATCTATATAACCTCAGTCAAACATGAAAAGTTGAAGCTTAGTTAATGAAAATGATTAAGTACCCAAAGCCAACTAACTCTTTTCTTCTTGAAAACATGAATTTTCTGCTTTGGAGTTGAGTTAAATGGTCCTGTTTTGCTGTTGCGTCTGTTGTCCTTTTTGGTATCTTCACGGGTTCTCAGTTGTCTTTCCTGCTTTATCCTTGTACTAATGTTGTTTAGTTAAAAAAGAAATGTTTTTCCTTTACTGTTTCCTTGTTTGTGTTTTATTTTGGTTTATTTCTATCTTTTTGTCCAAATTTTGAAGTAGGTTTCGTTAGTTCAAGAAATATAAAATAAGAAAGATTCCTAAGTTTGGGAATAATTTCATCTGATTGTGTCTCAAAAAAGTCATTGGTTTCATGTTCACTTTTGAGATATTTGTTGAAATGTGGTTTCAAATGTCATTTTCTTATGTTCAATGTTGTCCCAAAGAATTTGTTTCTATACAGTGTGAGAACAGGAGTAAAGATGAAGAAAAAGAAAAAAAGTGGATATATGGCTTAAGTAATGATATTTGATTGCAACTTTTCTTTTTCCCTTTCTCCATTGTCTTTTTTTAAAGGGAGCCTTGGTGTAACCGGTAAAGTTGTTGTCATGTGACCCGAAGGTTAGGGGTTCGATCCGTAAAAACAGCTTCTTGCAGAAATGTAGGGTAAGGCTGTGTACAATAGTCCCTTGTGGTCCGGCCCTTTCCTGGACCCCGCACATAGCATGAGCTCAGTGCACCGAGTTACTTTTTTTCCAGTGTCTTTTTTTTGTCCTTTTTTTGGTTTCTTCTTTTTTCATTGTAGGTTTGGTTGGTGGAGTGGAGGTAGTTTATCTGGAGTTTCTTTGAAGGAACAGTGTTGTTTGTTTAATTTGATTTCCAAATTTGAATGTGGATTAAATTACAGATTAGTCACGAACCCTTATTTGTCTTTTGCATATGTTCATACATTACAATTTCTTTCTCAGCTAAGGTATCCTCTGAATGTTGTAGGTCAGGTGGCCTTTAGTACAAAGCTCATTTAGTTTCTCATTTCTACATTTACTGCTGAGAGTAAATTAATATGCAGACACCGAAATCCAGGTATTACTATTTCTAATTCGTTCATGTTGTTTATGACCTTCTATTTTGCATCTATTGATCTCTTGCAGATAATTCAAATGCGTTGCTTTTTTTTTTCCTTTCGTACTTTCCTCTCTCTTGAAGGGGAGTCTTGAAGCAACGGTCAAGTTGTCTTCGTTTGACCTATAGATCACGAGTTCGAGCCGTGTACACCCAAGAGGATATGACCCTACCTCGGACCCTACATGGACGCCGGATACTTTGTACACCGGGCGCTCTTTTTTTAATTTTCCTCTCTCTTCATGAGACCGGAATATTGGTTTTGTTATTCATTTGGTAAATGTAGATAAATTTAAGAGTTCAAGAGTGTTTTAGCAAAATAATTTATCATCCATAGGTTTTCAGATTCAACTATTGCCTTCTAGTTTAGTGCATTTGTTCCCAGTAAGAAGGAAGTTAAAGCATTATGTTATAGTCTGATATCGCATCTATCATAAAAATGGGTGGTCATCTTGAAAAACATCACATGTAAACTTCTGTAACATATTGGTAATACAAATGGAACATCTTTGAAGACTGATTGTGCTCTAAAAGAAGCCAGTAGTAAAGCTTTTGCCAAAACAATTACTGTGCAAAAAGGAGAATTGATATACATTTTAAAATAAAATTCGATACTAATCTTTGAACAGGAGCCTTGGTGTAACTGGTAAAGTTGTTGCTATACTGCATACAATAGACCCTTGTGCTCCGACCCTTCCCCGGGCCCCACGCATAGCGGGAGCTTAGTGCATCGAACTGCCCTTTTACTAATCTGTGAGCCCGTATCTGTCACGTCGTTTGAGAACTAGGTTATTATCTGCACTAGTTGTTTGACTATCGCATTCATGTTCTTCCATGTTGTTGAAGAACTGTTTCTGTGGAGGTGCCACAAAGGACATCTCCTGCTACACCAAAGACAACTCGAAAACTTAAGACTCCGGGTTCAGATGCTGATTCTGTTTCATCTCCAAATCCAGCAAGCAGGACACCTAAAGATAGGAGTCCGAAAGTTGTTGGTCGCCGGTCGCCTAGGAGTCCAGTGATAGAGGTAATTGAGTTATGTGTTAAGCTTGGATATTCAGTGCATCTCAATTGGCTTTTATGACTATGCTTGGAATGTCAAAATGAATGTGAAAATTTCTTAAATGGCTTTTCTGACTAATTGGTACAACTGAAATTGTTTCTTTTCTGTCACAATATGTATGGTATTACTCCTGTTACATCCTCAAAGAAAAATGTATGGTTTTACTCAAAGAGAAAAAAAGCTTTTATTTGAAGGTCTACAAATAGTTATGCCAACTAGGATTTAGGTAAAATATGTCCTCTCATTAAGCTTTTGATCCTTGCTCGTCGTTCATGTTAAAAAGACTAGCGTTATCATGTCCATTCTTGATTTAACATATTACATTCGCTGAAAGTGATTGAGGTTGTTATCTTCTTTTGGTAAGTGCACAACCCTTTGCTTCTGACGCATGATGCCTTCCCATATTTGATGGCCTTTGTATGTCGCTGTTGTCAGTGAAAAAACTGACTTGCATAGTTACTTGTTCGTCAAGGCACTTACATTATTTGCTAGCAACCAGGGGGTCACGGGTTCGAACCGTGGAAACAGCCTCTTGCATAAATGTAGGGTAAGATTGCGTACAATAGACCCTTGTGGTTCGCCCTTCCCCCGACCCCACGCATAGCGGGAGCTTAGTGCACCGGGCTGCCCTTGTTGCTGTTCCTAATCTTTTGTTCTTTTCCTACTTAAAGGTACCTAATTTTAGTGTGATGCTCATTGCTCTTATTTTGTGCAATACAGAAGAAGCGTCCAGGCAAAGTGTCCGACTTGGAAACTCAGGTTACTCAACTCCAAGAGGAGCTTAAGAAGGCGAAGGACCAGCTCAGTTCATCTGAATCATTGAAGAAAAGGGCTCAACAGGATGCTGATGAAGCCAAAAAGCAGCTCGCCGTTATGTCAGAAAAGCTCGAGGATTCCAAGAAGCAGCTACTTGAGCTCTCAGATTCAGAGGAAGCTCGACTGCTGGAGTTGCGCAAGATCTCACAGGATCGAGACCGAGCATGGGAATCCGAGCTTGAGGCTATCCAGAAGCAGCATGAGTTAGATTCTGCTGCTTTGGCATCTGCCTTGAATGAAATTCAGAAACTTAAAATTCAGCTGGACCGAGTGGCAGATTCTGAAGCCACTCAAGCTCATCATGCTGAATCCGCTCACGCTGAGATTCAAAGCTTAAGGGTTGAACTTACGGAAACCCTTACATTGGCTGAGAAATTGAGAAACCAGCTTAATGATAGCAAGGAATCCGAGGCTTGTTCACTTGAAGAAGTGAGCAAAGCTCAAATGCAGCTTGAAGTGGCCAAGATGACAGAGGATACTCTACGTTCTGAAGGTCTGAAAGCGATGGACGCCTGCAAAACCTTGTCTTTAGAGTTGGAAAAATCGAAGGAACGAGTGGCATCTTTGGAGGAACTTGTTAGCAAACTCCAGTCTTCAGAAAGTTTTGTAGCTTCAGAAGGAAACAGCGTAACTGTTGAAGCTGATGATCTAAAAATTGAGCTGAGTAATATACAAGTCGAGGTATTTCAATTAAGAGCTGCTTTGGAGGCTTCTGAGAGAAAGTATCAGGAAGAATACATACAGAGCACCTTGAGGATAAGAAGTGCTTACGAGCTAGTGGAACGCACAAAATCCGAATCGACTCAGAGGGATGCCGAATGGGAGGCAAAATTAAATGAAGCAAAATCTGAAGTGCAAGAGCTAAAAGAAAAACTGATGAACAAAGTAGCTGAACTGCAACAAATTTCAGATGAGAATAAGAGGCTAAGTCTGCATGTCGAGCAAATGCAGTCAGCTGATAAAGAGTTTGAATTAGCTGCTCAACTGAAGAAATCTGAGTCAATTTTGGGAGATCTAAGAGGAAATTTATTAGACAAAGAGAATGAGCTGCAGAGTCTTTTGGAGGAAAATGAGCTGCTGAAGTCAGAGATCGGAAAGAGGGAATCAGAGAGTACTAAAATGAGCAGCGAGGCACTTGCCTCAGTAGAAGCAGCGAAAACTGCAGAAAGAGAGGCTTTGATAAAGCTGGGAGATTTGACTGAGGAAGCAGATAGAAGCAGTAGAAAAGTAGCACGGGTCACTGAGGAGTTGGATGCCGCGCAGACTGTAAACTCAGAGATGGAAACCGAGCTGAGGAGGTTAAAAGTGCAATGTGATCAATGGAGAAAGGCTGCTGAAGCAGCTGCATCAATGCTTACAACTGGAAATAACGGGAAATATGTCGAGAGAACAGGTTCTTTAGACTACCACACTATAGGCGGAAAGCTTGGTTCTCCACTTTTGGACGACTTGGAAGATGACTCGCCAAAGAAGAAGAATAATAACATGTTAAAGAGAATTGGTGTTTTATTGAAAAAGGGCCAGAAGTAAATAATGCCTCGTATCGAGCAGGTTGCTTTTGCATGATCATTGCTTCATTTCTCCAGTAATCTTTATCGAGGAAACATTTTTCAGTATTTGTTAATAAATCTACTACCTTCCTTCTCAGGACTGTAGCTGAGCTGATGGCTTCGTGGAACGAATCTCTTTTGCAGATTTTTGTATAGCTGTTTGGAAATTGATGATCTTTGTATGATCTCACCTGCCTATATTGGTAGGTTTGCTTAGGAAATAGTAAGGGCTTAATCTCTTCTTTTGAAAATTCAGTTTGTATGGCAATTGGTATTTTCAGAGACAGGCTGTTGTATTTTCCAACTATTTCTTGCAAGTTTAATGAACCTAAGAGGGATGATTAATGGTAGAATTTGCTTTATTGTTGCTTCAAGATTTTCATGTTAAAGATGGCATTTGTATCTATCTTTATTATGTCAAAGATTGGAGCCACTAAAAGAAAAGGAATGAAAAAATAAGGTGGTAAACAAAGCCTTTTTGGTGGTTCATGTAGTACATATACACCAACAACAAACCTGGTGTAATCCCACGAGTGAGGCCTGGAGAAAGTAATGTGTAAGCAGATCTTACTTCTATCTCGTGAAGATAGAGAAATTGTTTTCGATAGTCTCTGGACTCGAAAAAAGCATGGAAAGGAAAAGAAGCAACACACTAGTAAGAGAGTGAGATAGATGAAGCAAAAGAAACAACATATAGTACTATAAGTCCAAGAATTAGAGAATGCAAAATTCTACTACTAATATTATGGATACTACTGCTACTATTATGGAAAGGAGAGATGTACGACTACCTACTAACCTACAACCCTGATTCTCGGCTTTCCCCTTCTATCAATGGTCATGTTCTCGGTAAGCTGAGAATATGCCATGTAATGTGTGTGTGTATATATCGTAGTCCATTTGCATAATGGAAGTAAAAATTTATAGGTCTACTTTATTGGATTTTTTCTTCAAATACTTTGGATTGAATAAGTTCTATTGTGTGTTTATGACATGAGACTTAAGTCAAATTACTAGATCATGCTGCAATTCAGGGCTAATTGCTATTACTAATAATTGGTTAAATCCTTGTTAACTAAGAAACTTTCAAGCATAAATCAATACTAAATATAGTACCAATTGCAATGATCTTAAAAATAAAAAGAGAAATATTGACAATTTCTAAACAAATAACAAATCATTCAAATTTATTTTAACAAAATCAGTGGCAAATGTAATTATTATAGGAACGAGACTTTCAATACGAACCGTGGATATACTTTGCAAAATCATTAGAATATCTATATAAATTAACTTATTAATTCATAAACTAAAATTTAAACCCATAAAGTTAAGTGCTTGGATTCGCTACGAACAAAACAAAAATACAAACGAAGAAATAAAAAAGAAAGAATAAAATATTTTAAACCTAGATTGGGCCTAATATACGATCCAAGGAATTTAGAATAAAAATCAGAAATAATCAGATTTACAACTGCTACTTGAAAATTACTCATAGTTTTAATATTAATCAATTTTTAGCCACTTTTTCATGCGATAAAAAATCTGAACAAAAATACCCTTAAAAATCTAGAAAAATTCTAGTATATTATGCTGGAGTTCAAACTTTTTACATATGAGATTCCAACATAATTCATACTGCTGGAGTTCTAACATAATATACTGGAAGTTTAAACGCATGAGTTTCATTATCCAACATAATGAACTTTCCGCATTTCAGCATAGTACTTCGTCAAGATTTTAGCTCCGCATTAAATAGTGGCTACTTTTCAATAATTTTGAAAACACTAGCTATTATTCAGTAAAAATGCTATGCCATGCCATTCTGACAGGAATTTAACCAGCCCAATCAATACAACCCAATTCCAAGAAGCCCAGAATCCAGCCCTCTTGTATATAAACACCCAACGGCCCCCTACAAAATGGTTTTTCTTATATTAGGGTTTTGCTAGGCGGCTGACTCCTTTCTCCTTCAACCTCTCAAACCCTAGTCTGAAGTCGGAATCTTCTTCACTCTGCAATCATGGGGTATAAACTAAGCTCTGTATTTCCTATTTTCAATTTCATAACTTATACATTATTTCTCTTGTGAAGCATTTTCAAATTTAGCGCTTCATTTTTAATTGAAATTCTTAGCTCTGATATAATTGTGTGTCATGTCCAAATGATGCTATTGTAGGAGTAGACTGAAGAGACACACAAATAAAGAACTTTTTTATATCTTCTTTGTTAGTTAATGTTAGGGAATTATTTTATTTTATCTAGCAAGTTGCTGGATTTTGAGAAATTGAGTTAATATGATTAGCTAGAAGCTGATAATAGTTGTAATTTGTAATGGCTGAACTAAATGGACCTAAAATAGAGGGGGAATGGATACAATGGATTTATATAGGTGACTCCGACTAGTTTAGAATTTAGGTGTGGTTAATTGATTTGGACATGGAAATTTTATGTATGATGGATCTGGTGAAAGGGCTGAGGTACCCGGTGGAATAGTCTGCTCAAGTTTGCCCGGACACCACCCTTATCAAAAGGAAGTTTATGCGTGATGGATGTGTGCAGGAGCTCATGGCGGATGATTTAGCAGAAATTTGATGATTTACTTTCTTGTTGCTTAAAGCAGTTTTATGTGATGAAATGGGAGATGAAAATAGAAATTGTCAGTGAGTTCTTGAACAAAAATTAGGAGCATCTTATAGTGCCATGAGTTAACTGATTGAGATTTGATGTGCTTCTCGAATTAAGAGGATCAAGTTCTAAGCTGCTCTCATGACTTTGGGTATAAGAAGAAGATAACTGTCTGTGAACTTCATTTCTGATACAGTGTCATACAATTTGTCATCCAAATGTTGAGTAACAACCTAGTGGGAAGCATAGGCATAGTGTATTTCTACTAAATGACTCCTGACTACAGGAAGACACGTGGAATGGGAGCTGGACGCAAGTTGAAGTCCCACCGAAGAAGACAAAGATGGGCTGACAAGTCCTACAAGAAGTCGCATCTTGGCAATGAATGGAAGAAGCCATTTGCCGGATCTTCCCATGCCAAAGGAATTGTGCTTGAGAAGATGTAGGTTTATCTTGACACTAGTTTTACTGCTTATGTTATCCGTCAAACATGTAAATTGTATCTAACCTATCAAGTTGCTAAAATGCGTTCGCAGAGGAATTGAAGCTAAGCAGCCCAACTCTGCTATTCGTAAATGTGCTAGGGTCCAGCTCATCAAAAATGGGAAGAAGATTGCTGCTTTTGTCCCTAACGATGGTTGCTTGAACTATATCGAAGAAAATGTGAGTCTTTTGCTTTCAAGTATTTTTTGATTCATTTAAGTGAAAAGTGGTTTCTGTTTTGCCGTGTGCTAAGTTAGATCCTTGATATTGCAGGATGAAGTGTTGATTGCTGGATTTGGTCGGAAAGGTCATGCTGTGGGAGATATTCCCGGGGTTAGGTTCAAGGTGGTGAAGGTTTCTGGTGTCTCTCTCCTAGCTCTATTCAAGGAGAAGAAGGAGAAGCCAAGATCCTAACCTGCCTCTTTTTTTTGTCAAAATATTCTCGAGTGTGTAAGGGACTTTTAGCTGTCTTGAGTTTACTTTGGGAACTACTATTAAGTAAGGCATTGTACTGGAATTTTGGTTCATTTCTGTTGAATTCATATATTACCTCAGTGAGCACTTAATTTTTTACCATAATCGGGTTTTTCATCACTTGTTAGTATGTAAATATTCTAAATGTTTTAGCTTTTATAGATCTTTTTAGGAAATTAAAACTCACAAAAATTCACATTTTTGAATTACTAGTTTTATTTTAATTTGCAAAAGAAAAGAAATTCAAAAAAATATGTTTTTCTTCTAATTTTGGTAAGACTAGCAATTTTATAAAACTAGCATGTGAGTTTGTTACAAAAGATACAAAAAAATTTAAACTTATACTTATTGCTAGTCTCTAAAGCTATATTTATTGCTAGTTTTTAAAATGTCACATAGCAAGATTTTTTTATATTTTTTTATAACAAACTCACGTGCTCTTAGTCAAAACTCACCTGCAGATATACACTCTTATTTTCTTGATCACCAATTTATTCCTATACTTACATACCTGTATATCTTTCACTCACACACGAAAAAAGGGGACTGGGGGGACGAAAGAGAGCACGAAATCAAGAAAAATGCTAGCAGCCTCCTTCATCATCTAAAGACCAGCAACTTTTCTCCATAGAAATTAGCTGAAATTTCACCCAAAAACACCATTAAAACTGACTCATATTCCTCCGGATCTCAACCTCCTAACGCCCTGTTAAATCCCTTAAATCTAGTGTGAAAATCAGCACAAGAAGGGCATTAAAATAGTTTCGAAAATTACTCCAAAAAGTCATAAAAAACACCTCAAACCCATCTGAAAACAGCTCCCAAATATCGCAAAAATTTAGCACCAAACCACCCCGAAACAGCCACTCTTTCTATGTCAAAACAGAGGCTACCGGCGAGTTCGGGCTCCTTGTTTGAAGTCGCCGTTCTGAGTCACTTGAGGTTCGAAGCTTACTGGGCAGTTGAGGTCTATTTGTAGTCCCGTTTGACTGTTTGAGATTGCTGAATCGAGTTTTTCCGATCTTGGGTTCATCAAATTTCAAAGAATTATTGTTGTACAAGTTGCTTTGAAGGATCTATCATCCGAAAGAGAATATTTTGCTACAATGAAAGGTCCATTTCTCTCATTTTGTTCTTTGATTCATTATGTCAGTCTCTTCTTAACATCTGATATGATAGAGTTTTAGTGTTCTTCTGTGCTTTCTTACAAAAATGAATGTGTATTCAAATGTGTCCATCGTATTTGCCAAATGGCTACGTTGGGTATTAAATCATCTATGTTAAAACTTAGCTTCATGTTAGTCTTTCCTGATCCTATGCTTGTATCAATGTTATCATGATTTAGCATGTTATAATTTAGACAATATTTTAATGTAATTTGACAAATTAATTGATGAAATGCTAGATTTTGGTTAAATTAGAGCGAATTTAGTTTGCTGGTTTGGACTTCAATTGGGTTTGTGGATTTGCGCTAATATGGTCATAGGATATTGATTTAAAGTGACCCACTTGAATTGATTAGGCTTAAATAATTTCAAATTGCCAAGCCCAACACAAAATAGACCAGTAAATGGGTTAGCCACATCTTTCTTAACCCCAATTCGTTCACGCGACTTGACCACAACTTGAAGTAATTAAAATAAACATGCTGTGAATCACAAGTACGTTTCACGTGGCGTGATTTGCGATGTGTACAAAAACAAGTGCGCGACACCGCGACTTTGTTTAAATAAACTCCATAATTGCTTAAAAATCAAAAGCGATATAGAAGCGGCAATGCATAAAAAGTTCTAAAACATGTAATAATTCATATAATCAAGCCAAGTAATAATTGTTACGTGACCGTGCTAAAATCACGGAACTCGGGAATGCCTCACACTTTTTTCCGTGTTAACAGAATTCTTTACCCGGTCTTCTATGTTCGCAGACCATAAAAATAGAGTCAATTTTCGCGATTTGGGATTTTAAAATAAACAGGTGACTTGAGATACCATATTAATTATTCTAAGTAACGACTCTAACTAAATAAATAATTTCATTTCGATTAATGTCAATTTAATTTAAAAAAATTCCTTATTCTTCGGAAAAAGGAGGTGTGACAACCTTAATGCTTCCTCCTTTTCTGACAAAATTGTAGCCTCCAGTTGATTCTATGTGTCTTTTTTCCTATGCACACTGATCATCGTCAACTCATCTTTAGTTAAATTTGGTTATTATTTGATGGAGGAATCTAAAATTGGTCCAACTGTGGGGTGTGTTTATCGGTAGGAAAACATTTTCTTATACATTCCTGGAAAATGTTTTCCGTAGGAAAATAGGTGGTTTCTTATATATTTTTTGGTGTTTGGTCTGCGAGTAAGAAAAAATATTTTCTAATATTTCGACAAACAAAATAATTTCTAATCATAAAAGTAGTTTTCAATCATGACGTGCTTTTCCTCAAATCTGCGAGTAAAATAACATGCAGAACAGGCTAAGAAGTTTTAGAAATAATTTTAATTCCGAAATGAGAAACAAATAAAGAGATTCTTGTTTGATGGATAATCAAACGTATTGTAGAGCATATATACTAAGTATATTTGAATTAATGGGAATTGCTAGTAAAGTATTATTATTACTCCGCTAAAATAGGGAGACAAACCCCGGGACTGGCGTCAGCTTGGAAAATGACTTACGTAGGTACGGCAGGGAAGTTAGATTAGGAAGAAATTTTCTCGCTAACCAAACATGCAAAAATTAGAGATATTTTACACACACTTGATAGGAAGGAAAATGTTTTCTTACTTGTTTTTTGGTGTTTGGTTAGTAAGTCGACAATTTTATACCAAAAGCATTTACATGTAATTTAAGCAAATACTATAAGGAACAGAATGGGATCACGGTTCAGCATCGGGATTGGAATCCTGGATTGTGATTCAGAATCAGCTGTCAAGGATTCAGGTCAGAGGTTGAGGTTTGTCGAAGGTCAAGTGTCGGGGGTGGGGGTCGTGGTCTAGGGGTCTAGGGTCAGTATTTGGGGGTCGTGGTCTGGGGTCTAGGGTTGGTATTTGGGGGGTCAGGGTCAAGGGTTTGGGGATCAAGGATCATGGTCTAGTTCGGGATAAGAGGTTTGGAGTCAAGGTTCGGGATCGGGTATCGTGGTATGGGAACGGTGAGTCGAGGGTCGGAGTCCGAGGTCGAGGTCGACATTCAGGAGTCGAGGTCAAGGGTTAGTAATCGAGGATCAGGTCCTAAGTACGAGTCACGAGTATTTTAGGAAAATAAAAAAATAGGGAATGGTGTGTGTATATATATATATATATTTAAATCTTTCTCACGCCTGAGTATATACTATTCTAAGTAGATCCTTCTAATAAGTATTTTAGTTGTTTTCATTTTTATTTTTGCCAACGGCATATATGTTTCGTCCATCCCCGTAAAACATCAACAAAAATGCAACAGACAATTGCTGCCCATATTGAACTAAGTTCCACGCCATGTTAATTGCCATACAGCTTTTCTCATCCTAAAATGTCTTTTCACTAGCTAAGCATATTGCTGCTATTTCAGTTTAATCCTCGAGCAAAAAAAAAATGTACTCCCTCCGTCTTAATTTACATGGCATCATTTGACTTCGCATGTAGTTTTAAAAAAGAGACTCTTGAAATACTTTTTCCAACAACTGTATTTGTGTGTGCAATTCGTTTGTTATATTAGCTTGACATGTTAATACTTACAAGGGAGGAAGCCTATGAGAGATTAGCATACAATTTCCTTTATTTAGTGTAAACTCATTGTTCTAACTTCTAACGCAAGAGACTTCAGTAGCATGATTATTTACTCGAATCCTAAACGAGAAGCAAGTCATCTTTTTTTCTGTTAAATCCATATTTATGAAAACACAAAAAGAATTCTTTTAAATCTTATTATAAGATACATGCTTCTCAAAATTAATTGTCTTATTTGGCTGCAGAAGAACCGGCACCACGTTATGTAATGTGCTGTGGTAGATCCTTAATGAAGCAGTCTGAAGGATTTTGTTTTATTTAACAATACTTTGATCCAAAGGCGTATAGTTTATTTCTAATACAGCACTATTCAAAAAAATATATAAATTGTAGAACATGAATGTTACTAAAAAGGATAAATTAATTTATATTTATTGTGACTAAAAACCCAAAATTTTAATGTTTTCTGACTAATTGGCCAAATTTGATGCATCAAGTAGCTAGCTAGTTCAAAGTAACAAGAAAGAAGCACATCTGAATTTGACTTGGAATTAATAGCATATATCCCCTCTGTCTCAATTTACGTGGCATAGTTCGAATTTCGAGAATCAATCTTTTTTAATTTTAAGTATGAATTAGAACATAGATCTTTTAACTCTTTTGAAATAAAGAAATGCCAACTTATTTCCTTTTGAAGTGGATAATGAAAACTTTAAGGATATAATTCTCTGCAACACTTCTTAACAATAAGACAATTGCAACTTGTGAGATTGATTGCAAATCTGACTAGAAAAGACTTCTAGGTTTTACATTTACGTAAATGTATGTATTTGTGACATAAATCAATACTTGAACATCAAAAAAGATATGTTCTCAAAAATCTTGATCTTAGCGGAAAGCAGCAGAATCATGCATCAGATAAGCCTTCCTCAAGTGCTATACAATAGTGATGCCTTTGCCGCCTGCTGAAACTAGCCTTCTTGTTCTTGAAGCCTAAGGATCTTTTAACATCAAAGTTTACACACAATTAGCTCACATTAATACATCATTATAACAAGCAGAATAGGTTAAAGATTCAGCTAAGACCGCATTTGGGAGAAAGGAAAGATCTTTTCATGATAAAGATGCACGTCTCAGACTAATGTAAAGTTGTAATATTGGAACCGAAACAGATCTTTTTACCTTGCAATGAAAGCATGCTCGGCCATCCTCATAAATTGTGGTTTTCTTTATGATCAATTTCTAAAGAAGGAAGATCTAAATCAGTCTTCCCAACTACCTGGACAGCTTCTTCAGAAAAATCAAGACAATCAACGGAAGAATTCTTGATAGCGAATGGCATCCTTCTAGCTGCTATGTCAGGGGTATTTAGTGACAAATAGGCCAACTTATTCATTAGAGATTCAACCTTGTCGCTAAATGGGGTTGTGCTGACTTCTTTAACCTGACTCTTTAGTTGGTAAAAGTTTGTTTTCTTGAGAGTATTCAAATCATCCTCGACATCTACTCTGCCTTCATCCCCTGTTTGGCATGGTGGCATTGTTTCAGCACCCTTGATAGTTGAGTCCTCAACTTGATCAAGCTTGGTATTTTTGAAGTCACCATTTAAATTATCCTCCAAGTTCATCTCATTCTTCTGGCTGAGCACATCAGAATTATAGTTAAGATAGCACTGAACACCTACTCCATCTCCATCAACTGTTTGACACCATCTAATGTTTTCACCAATGGAATCTTTTTCATCTGAAACAACCTCGGCAATCTTGATGTCAGTATTCCCAGTAGTGTCCAAGTTCATTTCATTTTCCATAACGCCTTGGTTTTCACCTTTAGTTACAACCAAACCAGCAACCATATCACTGTTCAAACCACTTTGGCTTTCACTTGTAATCACAACCAAACCATCACTTGGAACGTCTTCAACTGAATCACGTCCTTGGTTTTCACCTTTAGTTGCAACCAAACCAGCAACCATATCACTTTCCAAAACACTTAGGCTTTCACTCTTAATCTCAACCAAATCATCACCTGCAATGTGTTCAACTGAATCAGGTCCTTCAGCCACAACTTCCTTGTCTTTCGAAGAATTTGCTAATCTTTGGTTTTCACTCTTAATCACACCCACATCATTGTTCGCCATGACTTGTTCTTCACTCTTAATTGCAACCAAACCATCACCTGGAACGCGTTCAACTGAATCAGGTCCTTCAGCCACTACTTCCTTATCATTCGAAGAATTTGCTAATCTTTGGTTTTCACTCTTAATCACATCCATATCATTGTTTGCAATGACTTGGTTTTCACTCTTAATTGCAACCAAATCATCACCTGCAACGTGTTCAAATGTATCAGGTCGTTCAGGCACCACTTCCTCATTGTTCAAGGTACTTGCTCTTTGGTTTCCACTCTCAATCACAACTGTATCATTGCTCACGATGACGTGGTTCTCGCTCTTAATTCCAACCAAACCATCAGCTGCAGCGTGTTCAACTGTATCAGGTCCTTCGGCCAACACTTCCCTATTGTTCAAAGTACTTGCTGTGCCTTGGTTTTCACTCTTAATTGCAACCAAACTAGCACATGTGTCATTTCCCACCACGCCTTGGTTTTCACCCTTAGTTGCAAGCAAACTAGCACTTGCGTCGTTGCCAGCCATGCCTTGATTTTCACTCTTAGTTGCAACCAAACTAGCACCTGCATCGTTGCCTGCCACACCTTCGTTTTCGCTCTTAGTTGCAACCAAACTAGCACCTGCATCATTGCCCACTACGCCTTGGTTTTCACTCTCAGAAGCAACCAAACCAGCACTTCGAATGTTTTCAAATGGATCAGCTTCTTCAGCCACCACATCCATATTTTTCGAAGTATTTGCTCCACTTATTTCATGATGAACTTCAAGAGATAACTCAGGAATAAGAGTAATATCACTTGGAGCACCAGAGTGATTATCTGAAACATTTGACTTGTCTGTAGAGGATACCGGAGAGAGGTGCTTCAGATTTTCAGGCCTTCTATTTGCCCTAACTGGAACTTTTACACTCTTAGTTTTCGTGTTTGAGTTTCCTTTTGGGCTACCAATGGGAGCTTCACTCTTTGGCAGTGCAGAAAAAACATTTGACTTGTCTAAAGAAGATACAGGAGAGAGGTGCTTCAGAGTTTCGAGCTTTCTGTTTGCCCTAAATGGAACTTTTACACTCTTAGCTTTCATGTTTGAATTTCCTTTTGGGCTACAGATAGTAACTTCAGTCTTGGGAAGCGCAGTAGACAAACTGGAATGAGAACCATTAGGAGTATGGACTGCCTTCACCTGCATGACAATCAATTTAACTTAAGAAATTTTCTTTCCACTTGGTAATGATCTTATCATCATTATACTACATGTTATCATCACGTAAATTATTTCTAATTGAAGGACATGAAAATAAAACCATATAAATAGAAGTACTAACCCCGTCAAAGTAACCCATCTTCGGAGATGGCATGCGCAGTCCCGTTGGTTTCATAGAGGCCGGACGAGAAATTGTGCCTGCTTGCTTTAAACGTTCTCTAGTTAAAGGTGTTCCCACAATTTCGGGCTTATTTGAGGTCTGATCACTTAAATGAGTCTTCAGATCCAAAGTTGAGGTGTCACTGTCAAATGATCTGCAGGAGCTGGTCTCAAGGCTAGTCCTTAAATTGCTTGACCTTTGGTTCATGGCAGCAGAAGATGACGATGATGCTGAAGACCACTCGCTAATAGAACTAGCAGGTGATATGCTTGAGTTGATCTTAGAGGACATCAGATAAGCTGAGACGGCAGAATTCCCAGACGGTAGTTTACTCTTCAATGCAGCTTTTGAAGGGGTTTTGAGTTTTGCACTTGCAGAAGGTTGCGCAGTAGGTTTGCTGCTATCCACCTTTCTCCTCGCTGCAGGAATTGAAGATTTAGCCGTCTTGTCCGACGAAGTACTTCCAGAGCTATCACTTGAAGATCTTGTCGAAGGTATTCTCGTTGCAGCTGAAGAGCCAACAGAAGGGGGCTTCATAGACATAGCAGGTCTCGGTAACACCCTACTAGCATTAGTTGAGGCCGATGCTTTTGGCGTCTGAGCCCCTCTAACAGAAGCTGCAATTGCCCATTAAACCATCATGGTCAGAAAGGCTGCTTAAAAATATTTACATGCCATCAATGTAAATTTAAACAAATTTTTTTACCGCTTACCTGTAGTAGTTTTCGTGCTATTATTATCAATTTTGACTCGTGAGATATCCAAAGAAGCCCTTTTGGTTACACCTGCAGAAACAGGTTGGGACTTTGTGCTAATTTTTGGAGGCCTTAATGGTGCTCCATCTGTAGTTTTAGTGATAGACTGCATTACACAACATAAGACAATGTCAGTAAAATATCAGAAGTCCAAGTTCTTTTGCTAATCAAACAAATGAGAGAAAACATCTACTCAGCCTTTTTGACCAATAATTTAAAAGCCTACTACTACCAGACTCGGAAAAGGTTAATTTAGAGAAGAGTGATGATTTTTTCTCTAAAAGTAAGGAATTACTTTGAGCTGCCTATAGAAATGAAAATATGGAAACAAACAATATTTCTAAATCTAACAATCAATCCACACTGTACGGAATTTGTTTGAACTGGCTAATAGAAATGAAAACTAGGAAGTTTTATAAGAGATGTAAACCTAACAAAAAAAACCAAATATCAGTACGAGCTGCAATTTCTCAATCAGATATCGGCGCTAAAATATAACTGTAGATGTAGGTAACAGAAATGAAATTTTAAAGACAAATTACATGCCTGTGTGACTTGTGTCTTATCCTGCTTCAACCCTCCCAATCTTTGTGTTCCAGTAATTTGTTTTGGCTGACTTTTTGGTATCCCGGCTTGTGCTCCAATGATTCTTTTTGGAGCAAGTTTTGGCTTCATCTAACATTTGAGAATATAGAGAATATTAGTTGAGAACTATAGAGAAGTGACTAAACTTTTCAGATGTCACCTCTACAAAATAATCTAGAACTTACCCTATCTTTTGAAGTAAGGTCCACTTTCTTCACAGCTGTAAAAAGTTAACATTAGATTGGAATAATTTGCAGGCAATAAGCATCTTTTTTTAATTTGTTAGCAATATGCATCTTTTCTTGAATGATTGAAAAAGATCTTTAATACCATAGAAACTAACCCCTCACCACTCCTCTCCTCCCAAATACACATGCACCCTTTACTCTCATTGAGAAAAAGAAATGGAAAATATTTAAAACAAACAAAAAAGACAAGGACATTAGGAAGGAAAATAGAAGTGCACACAATTTTAATTATTTATATGGCATCGTTCGAGCTGCATGACCTTACAAATCCATGTACTTCCGTTTTCTCCAATCCATTTGAAACGAATCAAACAATTAACAATATTATATGCAACGGCTTCATGAAAATGAGCAAATTCATAGTCAATCTTTTATAAAGGCGAAATACATAAAGGGCCCATTTAAGTTGTCCACAACGATCAAACAAACACCTCAACTGACCCCTTTATCATTTAGACACTTCAAGTATCTATTAAGTAGATCAAGTAAATACCCGAGTGCAGCACATTATATGCGTGAGTTACACTTGCCAATGGCGCGTCAAACGAGCCAATTAATAAATGAGACGTGTAATTTGTCATAGAAACTTGATACATATAATTAACAAAAGAAAAAAGAAAATACATTTAAAGAAAAAAAAACCATTCCTTACTTTTCACCTAAGCAGCCCCCCC
>MCJB01037496.1:278340-336527 GCA_002018475.1 Nicotiana obtusifolia | reverse complement strand
CCCCCCCCCAATAACCAGATATATGGGTTTCCCCTCATCCAACTGCAGGAGTGTTAGCTCATGCTCAAAACTCCTCCGACACGAGTCCTAGTTGTTACGCTGCTGTCCATTTACCGGCTTCGCTTGTGCAATTTACACTTCTGATTGGTTTCAGCCATCCCCAACCTTAATGGATGCACTATGAAGAGGTCAATCAAGTGGTCAGGGTTGTCGGGAACAATCTCCACTCGCTGCTTCACAAAAGGTTGGCATCCTTTTCATTTATGAGTTATATGAGCTGGTCAAGTCCAGGTCCAACATTAAGTAATTATGATTCAGAGATATACCAAACACAACAAAGAAATACTGTAGCATTCTGAGAGCTCTTTAATTCATAGGCTATCAATCAACTAGGATTTTAAAAAAAGCACAGACTATCTTCCTCCAACAACACTACTTTAAAAATCTCAGAAAAGCTGTCTAAAGCTCTCTTCAGCCCGAGAAGGGCCTCAAAAGTGAAAGGAATAAACATGCATGAAGCCCAAATATATGAACAACAACAATTATTACGTCTCAGTCCTAAACAAGTTGGGGTCGACTATATGAATCCTGAATTATCCATTTAAGCCAAACATATGAACCCCAAGAAAACATATATTAGCTCAAGCTACTTAGGCAACTTTTTCTATCAGCTTAAAACTCCTAAAATTGCACACATTTTTTCTAAGGAAATCACATCAAACACCCAAATGGTGTGAGAAAACCCAAATTTTTTTATCAGATATTGTGAAAGAAAAATCTATTTTTTTGTTCAACAGTTACTAAATAAATCATCAGAAAGTAAAATAAGGTTTAGATAAAACCAAAAAATAAAAAATTGAATCCAATCTTTCCATGCAAAGCACATTAAACAGCCAAAAGGGTGTAAGAAAATCACATTTTCCCCAGATCTTGTCCAAAAAATAAACCAACTTTTTTATTCCACGGTTTCAAACTAAATAAAGAATCAGAAAGTAAAAATTACAGAAAAAAATGGAAAATAAAATATAATTGAAGGAACAAGAACCTGAAGATGTGTATTCTTCAAGACCCCAAGAAGGGAGAGGAGAAGAAGAATTTACAATAAGATTGTCATTTTCTGATGAGAAATCAATAAGACTATTCACTTCAAGATCCATTTTTTCACCCTCTTCAATTGACATTTACTTCTACAGATTCAGTGAAATAAAAGTATAAATCTAAAGCTAAGAATAATGAGAGTATCTGAATTCGATTTGAAATTGGGTTGTTCTTTGATACAGGGGTTCTGAGCGAAAGTGGCGATGATAGAATTGGAGCGGTAGAGCAAAAAGGGGGAATTTTTTTTTTTGAACTGCTAAGAGGCGGTTTTTCAAGAATTGAGAAATTAATAAATGAAAAATTGAAAATTTTGTTAGCCGTTTGGGCTTTAAATAAATAAATGGTATACTGATTTTGAACTGTTGACTTGGGTTGGCCATGTGTACAAGTACAATTGAAGTGGAGTATACAATTTGATAAAACAGTTCTTTTTATTCGAACTAATAATTTGGGCAAATCAGCTTGGATCTTTTCTTTTGAACAACTTACACAGTGTCTGAGTCCACGAAACAGTTTCTCTCACTTTACGAAATAGGAGTAAGATCAGCATATACAGTACCTTTTTCACATTTTACCTGTGGGATTATACTAAATTTTTTGTTGTTTTTATTACTGAACTAGACAGTAATTACCGTGACATTATTTGAATTTAAACTTGCACGTTACGATTTAAAAAGTAATTATTTGCCATATAATTATCTTATTAGGATGAAGAAGTTAGATTACTTGAAAAGTTATACGTGTATTTTAAAAGTATACTTGAAGATGTGTGTGCATATATTCTATATACATAGACATACATATCTATATATATACATACATATCTATATACATACATACATAGACATACATACATACATATATACATACATACATATATATCTATATACATATGGAACAGTCACTCACAACATGATCTCCCAAGAAGATACCAACTGCTCACCCTTCTTTCTATCAGCTACACTCCTTTCAACAGCCACGGAACCAGGAATATCCCCTAATATGGCCTTCCAAAATTGCTACAAGAACCAACCAGCACATGCCAAACCCCCTACACAAACAACACAAGGCTCGTCATCCACTCAAATGGAACAGTCATCCACAACAAATGATCTCTAGAAAGAACTTGAGATCAAACAATGCATGCAACCAATCTCTTATATATATATATATGTATATATATATATATATACACATACATATATATATATATATATATCGATATGTATGTATATATATTAACCCTTCTTAATTTGATACATGTATAGATTATATTCAATTTGATTTATATGCATTGACAGTGTAAATAGTTTTTAAGTTATCCATATAATTTAACTTGTTGTAGCAAGTAAATTTACCATTATATTCAAGTTACTAAAATAATACAACTAATTATAAAGGTTAACATGTAAATTTAAGTGATTTTATATAAATAATTTTTAGAGTAGAAGTTGAAACTCGCTAAACATTTAAGACAAGCAAAGCATAAATTGAAAATGGGAATAAAAGTTGATTTATAGAGTACATGTTAAATTTGATATTATAGTGTCCAAAGTGACGAATATATCGTCAGTCTTTATATGTTAAACGGTTTATAGATTGATCTATATATGTGTATGATCTATATATGCGTATATATTAAGCAAAAGATTGTTTAGTACATCGTATCACAGATTTGTTAAAATAATAAAATGAAATCAAATGAGCTACATTCATTTAAGAGTTAACAAATTTAACTTGGTTCATAAATTACCATTTACCGGTATCTTTCATGTTGTAGCTTCTATTTGTTAATTTCAGTGTACATCTAGATTACGTTTATAGTTTATACATAGTACCAAAATGGAAAAAACTTGTTAAACCTTGTGTTTATAGTAAGATAGTAAATGTATGAGATCATTTTTACATTACCTTTTAAGCATTTAACAATTACTGTAGTAGTATCATTTACTATCATTTTAATCGTGATCATTGCCCTCTAAAGTCCAAGTATTTTCCATAACTAAGTCGTGAAATATATTTGAACCTTTATAGAAAGTTATGTATTTTTTTCCGAACTGAAAATTATTTATTCATAAAAAAAAAAAGGTAATCCTTTTTTATTTGTACTTAATTTCACTAGTTGGATCATGGATGTGTCAAAAAGCACAAGCTTTCAATTTTCAGTCTACATCTATCGGAAACAACCTCTCTACCTGTACGGTTGAGGTCTACCTGTACGGTTGAGGTCAACGTACATACTAGTCCTAGACTTATGCAATGACTAGGAGTACTACCTCATCTTTCACAACAATAAATATTCTGGCCGGGAAAAGAAAAGTCTACAAAAATACATATTTCTCCTTTCTTTTATATAATATTAGCCGAAATTAGTTTCATTTGTTGTTGAGTAGAATTCCTGTGTCTCTTCTCCTTATCATTACTCTTTCTGAAGTGCAAAATACTCGGCTATGCTAAGCTATAAAGGCATACAAGTAAAGTACAAAATTTAACATTCCTTTTTAAAACGTTAGTAACAAATAGCAATTGCGATATGCAATTCTAATTTAACTTCTACACTAATACAGAATCAGGTCTACATATCTAAAAAAGACAAATGAAAGAAAAACAAAGTATACAGAGAGAGGCAGATCCTCAAGTAACAATAATATTACAGTAAACTGATCTGCTACCATTCTCGGAGTTGCTGGAATTTTAACTTGAACATCTTTTAAGGTAAGCTGGCGATGATGTTCAAAGCATCATTTAATCTAGAAGGCACCATTTATGCCAATAATCAAGCAGCTAAGAGAAAAAAGAGATGTTACTTTTTTGGAGCCACAGATTCAATGTGAGATAACATTTCGTGGAGCCATAGATTGAATGTGACATATGTGCAACTTTATTTTGCTCGAAAGATGAGATTTTTCACAGCTGTCTTCCAGAGAAACAGCATTTACAATTATAGAAGTTTAAAACCAACTGAGCACTCGAACATTGCAATGGCAGATAATTCAGGTAAAAAGGATCTTGATTAAGAAACTAGTCACGTCGACATAGAAGATGGTGGGGGACAACTGACAAGTCAATCAGCTCAGGGCGAAGCCAATACGACCAGCATGATCTACATAGTTGCCCAGACACAAAATCAATTTACTTAATACAAAATTGTCAGTGTCAATTACCTGCAATTTTCAGCAGCAATGACCAAGTATTTCGCATATCACACCCTTGACATACAGACATAAGTAACAGCTAACAGAGGAAAATCAATTACTTTAAACCTTTAATAGCATAAAGTAACTCCTCTTACACTCTTAGGGATCGATTGGTACGCGGGATAAGGTGATAAGGTAGGATAAATTGTGGTACTAAATTTATAATATGTTTGGTTGACGGTATAAATTTATCATACCGTCAACCAAACATAGCATAAACTTAGTCCCAGATATCCCATCTTATGCCACCTTATTCCATCAAACTTGGTATTATTTTATCCCACCTCCCGGGTGAGATAAATTAGTGTAGGGATATAATCCCGGGATAATTTAGTCCGCGTACCAAACAAGCCCTTAAGGCCAAGCATGGTTTCTCCTCGTGCTTGCTGGTTACTTTAGCAATCAATGCAGCGAAAGAATCAATATCGGTATAATCATCCAGTACATCCACATTCATAAATAAGAAGAGATTCAAACTGTACATCCATTACTCAACTGTCAAAACCAATCCAAGTATACTTTAAGAAGAATAGCTGCCAACATGTTTTTATATATTCGAAGTAAAGGAATACATAGATTCAACCAATGGACAGACATCTACTTCTCTTAGTCAGCCACAAATAAATGAAATCTTTCCCAGTCTACTTTCTATTATCCAAAACATTTCCAAATGAACAAAATGGTCAGCAGTTAATTTCAACTATGTGCATCAAATTTTCATATTAACATAGCCACCAAGTTCACTATTTCATCTGCAAGGGGAAAATCAAGCAAACACGTAAGAGGAATTCATCTTACTGCAGTTTCAAACTCCATTCACTTATGTAGATGCTGCATACTTCCTTTTACGTTTTGAGGTACAAGATGCTTTTCGTGGTGATGGCGAATATTGCAGGCGGTAACTGAGGAGTGATGGACCAAAAATACTAAATTTCCCTGACTTGCTAAAAGCAGTTTCAGCATCAGTGCGCCTCTTGAAAACAACTTTCCCTCGTTTGCTCTTGTCAATAACTTCAGTCTCAGATTCACAAAGTGGACCATACTGACTAAATATTCTGTTTAGATCTGCTACAGGAGGAATTGATTCTAGATCTGAAAAGTTAAGAACCAATGCAGTTGGCGAGTACTCAGAATTTCCATGCACAAGAACAGATAGATTTCCTCTTTCCGAATTCTCAGCCGAGCCCAGGCCAGGAGAAGTAACCCATTTACCATTAGGAAAATCCTCTTGATTTTGGACCTCAAATAACACCTGATCCTCAGGGTTGCATTGAATAATCCTATCAGTCCAATAGGAGTCTTCAATACCTTGTAGTGACAATGTTTCAGGAGAAGCTGAGTTGGATGATTTCTTCTCTATATCCTTTTCTGCCATCTTTGTGTGATCTCCTGACTCAGTAATTTCCAAGCTAGTCATATTTCTGTAATCACAGAACAGACCAGCTAGTGATAACAAAATGCTATACCCATTCATGGGATCCCTGGCAGCCAAATAGAGCTTTGAGAGCAGCTCTGTTGGAGGAGGGAACTCTTTTGAAATCAACTGTTCTTCAGGTTTCACGGGACCAGCTACTGAATCTCCAAAACCAATATTTCTCGACTTTTCACTACGCTTACCAATTCTTCTTTGGGAACTTCTGTCGGTAGACTTGAGAATTTGGTCTGCAGCTTTAAATGGTGAAGACATCTTATTACCATTGCTTTGTGACACTACCTTTTTCCTTCTTTTCGCCTTGGAATCACTAGGCATAGAGTCAAGAAATCTCTTCTCAGAAGACATAGACTTCCTCTCCCGCCCAGCTCTCCCTCTAGATTTCTTCCGATCATTTGGTATGCTTGAACTGCTCCCATAAATCAAGATGGACACTGATTTTTCTTTTTCACCATGGTGCTCATCAACGCCTGAGCGTCGACGACGCTTTGTAGAGGATGTATCTTCGAGATCTGAATTTTCCTCTGAAGCCACTCCTGCCACATCAATAGCATCTTTCTTCCCATGCAGTGGTTCAACATCATTATCATTCTCCAAATCACTATATTCTTCTATTATTGGGATCTCGTAATAACCCTTCCAGTAATTAAAGGCTGCCAATTGAGCTTTTGCCAACACAAATGACAATCTATCAACCCCAGAATGTGGGGCTGCAGCTGCTGACTTCAGTGATCTAACAAGTTCGGGAGGGTTAAATGAGGTTTCATCTGAAAAATAGTAACCTCCAACTCTCATGCTTGATTCTGCCCTGATACCAGCATTCATAACAATCTGGGATTTCATTTTTGCTCGGGTCTCCTCCTGCAAACATGAGCAGGCCAGCCTAAACTGAACCCGTCGAGAGATTTCATCTAGAGCACAGCCCACAGCATGAGAAAAGCGTTCTGAGTTGCTCTGTTTCTCCATTTGAGAGAAATACGTCCTAAATGGCTTAATGCGAGATGCTTCATTCCATGCAAATGTCTGGTCACCAAAATATGCTATCAGATAGCTGTCCTTTTTAAAGTATTTCATTGCTCTGTCTGATGCAGCAGAAGGCTCAAATATCTGTCCAGGCCACCAAGGATGACTCCTCACCTTACCCCATACTAAATCCGACACATAAAATTTCCCTTCCTCTTCCTTTCTGTCATTATCCGCTCGTCTTTCTGGAACTAGAGTATCAGGGCCAACACCAATACCATCTTCATTTTTCAACGCAACTTCTATCAGCTGTACTTCATTTAATCCATCTTGATTCCCATCCATATCCACCGCTTGAGAGTCACTGTTACAAGCAAATTCATTGTTCCTAACTAATATGTCTTGTGTCTCACTTCCTTCTACTACATTCCCGTCTCCAGCAATATGCGAAAATCCCCCTTTATCAAGGACTTCGGCACACTTCACATTTGCTACATCTGTACTCTCATTCACCCTCAGCTCAACCAAAGGTTTAAAGTTAAGCCCATCATTTCCCAAAAATCCCATTTGACAATCGAGATCACCCGAATCCAAATCAATTTCCACATCTAAATCTTCCATTTGCACTCTTAAACCCTCACCAACCTCATTCCCTTCTCCAAAAACCCTAACCCCATCAACTACAGATTCACCAACTAAATGCCGATTACTTCGATTCTCATTTAGGGTTTCATTTCCTAATTGACGAACACTAGCAACATTAATATCCTCGTTTTTCACCTCAACATTAACAACTCCGGAATTTAGGTCAGTAGGATCGTATTTTGCCGACATGAAGAAACCCTAATCAATACATAACACATAATTACACATATGCATACATCAAAAGGAAAATGAAAAAAAAGAAGAAAAACAATAACTACATGAATTAAAGCTGTTCAATTCAAATTTAAACACATGCAGAGAGATTTGAAGTGTTTACCTGGCGTAGATGCTTCGTCTGAAAGCTATGAAACCTCTGAATATTAATTTTAGATGGAGAAATGGATATATAGTGAGAGAAACTTCCAGAAAAATATGAGTATGAATTTTGTATTTCTGTTTCAGTGAATCCTTTTATTTTTTAATTTTAGAGTGTATATATATTTTTGGGAAAAGTGGGGTGGGGGTATGGGGTAAGAGTTTCAATTAGCGTGAAAAGGTGTATAAGGACTGCCGATGTTTGAAATAATTCATTACGACGTAGTTTAGTGTGTTTTTTTGTTTTGTTTTTTTTTTAACATAAAAGAAAGCCTATATTACTTAAACAAAAGCATTACGTAGTTCTAACATAGTCCCGAAGGACATTACTGTTGTTTATAGCAGCGAAACTATTACAAACACCTAACCCTGTCATCTGGGCTAGGCCGGGCCTGGGCCAAACGGTCCCGGGCCAAGATGGTCCTGGGCCTGGCGGGCTATATGTATGGGACCGGTCCGTTACGGGCCTAAGTCCACATGATCCCGGGCTAAATGGGCCGGGCCCGCGGGCCTAACAGGCCTAAACGGTTCTGGATAATTATTTTTTTTAATCTAGGGAAATTTCTTGTAAACTATATATGCATATACTAATATAGATTGCATATATTTATATAAATATATATATATATATATATATATATATATATATGTATATATATATAGTACATATTGTACATATAGATTGCCCCAAAACTTTTCCTTTTTACCTATCCATCTTTCCTCCATTACATACATATAAACTATCTAATACATATAAACTACATATATATAAGGGAATATATATATAGTTTATATGTATTAGACATATATATATATATATAAACTATATATATATTGCCTTATATAAGTCTTGTATATATTATATATATATATTGTATATATTGTATATATATACATATATCTAATACATATAAACTATATATATATATATATATATACATATATAAGGCAATATATATATAGTTTATATGTATTGGACATATATTGTCTTTTATATATATATATATATTGCCTTATATAAGCCTTGTACATGTTGTATATATATATTAATATATATATATATAGAGAGAGAGAGTATATACTGTATATATATATTGCCACAAAACTTTTCCTTTTTACCTATCCCTCTTTCCTCCATTACTTCACATTCAATTCTTACATATAGTTTGAAACTATATGTAAGAATTGAATGTGATCTTACATATAGTTTGAAACTATATGTAAGAATTGAATGTGAAGTAATGGAGGAAAGAGGAATAGGTAAAAAGGGAAAGTATATATGTATATATGTATATATATATATATATATATATATATATATATATGTATGTATGTATGTATAATATCATATTTAAACACAAAATAAATTGCAAAGAAATATTCAAGAGAATGTCTTATAATTTTTATTATTACGACATTAACAAAAAATGGCAATATCTTTCTTAGTCTTCCTCCCCCCAATGGAATGAGCACAACAAGGTACTAGTACAACCATTAAAAAGAAAAAAAACTAAGGAAGATATGCCAAAATACAAGTTACATAATAAATAAACAATTATCTTTCTTAGTCTTCCTACCCCCAATGGAATGAGCACAACAAGGTACTAATACCACCATTAAAAGGAAAAAAAACTAAGGAAGTTACATATTAGTCTATGTATTATCTCTAACAAATCTCATAAATCCTTCAAGGTCCGGAGGAATTTTCGTTAGCGGTGATGGAAAAGAGGCTTGTTCATCACCGCTTCCGGGCGATGCCGCATCCTGCGCAAGTTCCGCTAGCATTTCTTCATAAGCTTCGTCTATATCCGGTTGTGATTCTGCAAGGCCGAAATTTCTTCTTTCCGAATGGATCCAATCTCGGAAGAGTACTGCTTTTTCCAAGCTCTCCCTCATCGACGCTCTATGATCACCGATTTGAAGTCTCGCTTGACTGAAAGCGCTCTCCGATGCCACCGTTGAAGCTTGAACGGTTAAAATATCTCGAGCCATCCTTGAAAGAACCGGATAGTGTTTTTGTTTGTCCTTCCACCATTTCAAAACGTCGAAGGAGCCGTCGGGATTCTCTGATTCAAGTCCCTGCGACAAATTCACTTGAAGCTCATTTAGTTGTGAACTATTACCAATATTCTCACCTTGGGAACTCCTGAACTCTGTCCAAGCACTGAGGGCTTTTAGGCCTGCAGTCCTTTTAGTTGATCGTGAAGTAGACGAAGTAGGAGTTGGAATATTGGGTCTAGCATGATCTAAGGCAGTTTGATAGGCATTATAGATTGTTTGTGCATTTATTATAATTGAGGATTGTGCATCTCCGAGTGTAGCATATTCCTCAGGCGAAAGTGATAAAGAGTTATAAATTTTAGAATACCAAAAGTTAGGACCTCCTAACTTCATTGTTGGATTTAACAGTGTGGCAACGACAAAAATAGGGGGGATAGGGAAAAAATATTTTTTAAACTTAGATTTCATAGAATCAATAGCAAGTTCATAAATTACATCACCCTGTGAAAATTGAGAAAATAAATCTGCAAGTGCAGCAATATAAAATAAACAATTTAAAATAGCAGGATAGTACTGCCCAGATAATTCGTTTGTTGCAACTGAAAATTGTTCTAAAAAATCTGCAAGAATTTTAACGTTAGTCCAGTCTTGATTAGTAAGGTGCTCGTCGTCATCATCATCACCACCACCTATACGAGCATTATAGGTTGCGCTAATTGGGTTTCTATATTCGTAGGCGACAACTAGACTTTCATACATATAGTTCCATCTAGTTGGACAAGGTTTAGGAACCTTTTCCCTAAGGCCAAATTCATCACATTTTTTAAAATATTCTCTTAGTCTACTTCTACGGTTTGAGTAAAACAGCCAATTAAGAGCCATTTTTACCTTTTCAATTTTTACATTTAACATTTTCATACCATCACCAACAATTACATGATAAATATATCAAATGCACCTAACATGAAAAATATTAGTAAATGTGGGATTTAATGTACTAGTAAGTAAGCCTATTGCATTGGTGTTACTAGAAGCATTATCCATTGTAACAGACATTATTTTATCTCTAATACAAAAATATCTACAAATATCTGCTACTGTGCTGGCAATAAATTTATCTGTGTGGCGTGAGTTAATAATTCTATAGGCAATAATGCGTTTTTGCATTATCCAGTCCTCGTCTATCCAATGACTTGTAACGGTTAGATAATCACAGTCATTGGCACTTCTACCTATATCCGTAGTAATAGCAACGCGACAATCTATATGAGTAAATAAATATCGCAAATATTATTCATATTCGTGTTTATATTTATAAATATCAGCCTTTACGGTTGCACGAGGCCATTATTTAAAAGTAGGGTTATAAACTTTTCTAATATATTGCACAAAATGGGGGTTAGAAGGAAAGCTATATGGTAAGCACATAACAGTTACTATTTTTGCTAATTCTTCACGATCCTTATTTGGATCGTAATATAAAATTCCATCGATAACAGTGTTAATTCCCGGTTGGACTAGATTTGAACCTGCACTAGGGTGAGCCGCATTATCTACACTCGTCCCCTCTTCCGCAGCTTTCATTTGTAAATATCTTTGTTTATCCCTAGGGTGTTTCATTATGTGCCTAGTCAAACTATCCGTACCGCTACGGTTGCCAGTAAACTTGTGAGCCAACAAAGACCCACAACTTTTACACTTAGCCTTATTTTCTTCTCTTAGTTGAGTAAAAAAAATTCCAAACAAGAGATGTTTCGGCCCGTTTAGCAGGTCTTCTATTAAATGTAGGGGTTACTACAGGAGGGTCAGGCAGGGCATCAGTTGGGTTATTAATAGGACTAGTAGGTGTATCATCTAAATCCGGTTGAGTTTCATCTAAATCATCATTTTCAGCATCATTTTCGAATATAGTTTGATTAGGATAAAGAGCGTTCATAGTTTCTTCATCTAATTGATGACCCGGTGTAACATTATGGCAAAATTGACTATCCGAAAATTAAAAATAAGGGTTATCACTAACTAGAATAATAGGTGGAGGAGGACGGGTAACAAGGGGAGGAGTAGTAGTTTGGCGACTAGATTCACCAATTTTTTATTTTCCCTTACCCTTACCACCAAATATTTTTTTCAAAGAAAAAAATTCATATTAATTATAATTATACTAAATAAAACAAATAGAATAACAATATTAAAACTTAAAGAGTTGGAATGAATTTACCGAATTGACGAACAACTTCTTGAAAATTGAATATCGTTGAAGACTTGAAGACTTAAATATTTCAATTCACCAACTTGATAATTTTTCACGAAATTAGAATAATAAAGTAAGCAATTATGTAAGAAAATTAGAGAGAGATTGAGAGAATTTGTGAGTAAAAATGAAAGAATGAGGGAGTATTTATAGTTGAGAATAGGTAAAAAGTGTATTTATAAAAAGTTTGGGGTTAAAACAAAGTTTGAGGGCCAAATGACTATTTTTCTGAAAATAAAACGGTCAAAAATTGGCCGAACGGCTAGATTTTAAAAATCTGGCCGTTGACTTTTTTAAAAAAAAAAAATTAGCCGTTGGGCTCGGACCAGGCCCGCCTGGCGGTCCCGGGCTTCGTGGGCTTGGTGGATGGACCGGCCCGTCACAGGCTTTTGTACCACTAGGGCCCAGGCCCGTTTGGCCCGGCCCACGAGGCCCGTTTGGCCCACGAGGACTGCGGTCCCGGGCGGGCCCGGACCACTTTTCACCCTTACAAACACCGTAGGTAAATACTTAGTACCATTTCATAATCCTTGCTTGTTTCTTTCTAATTCAGGTTTAACAAAAAATGGTGGACAAGCAAGGTAAACATATCTTGTGGCTTGAAGTGGCTAACAACTTTCTTGGCTAGTTGATGTGCTATTCCATTTTCTTTTCTGAAGTTATGTCTGATTGTTGGGATTCGCAATTGGTGTATTAATAACCTGCAATTCAACAAACTGTTGTTAGTTAGGGGATTATCCTCATTTAACAATCTGATCATTTTTGAGGAGTCTATTTCGATCTTCAAGTAAGGAAACATCATATCTAATGCTATTTTTAATCCTTGCTTCAATGTTAGTAGTTCCGCCTGCAAAGAAGTTGCTGCATAACAAAATTTATAAAAGGCCATGATCCAGTCACTTTTGTTATTTCTAAAGACTCCTCCTATGCCTGCATGCAAAGTGGCTTTTAAGAAAGCACCATCAATATTAAGTTTGACTGTGTTGTGATGAGGCCTAATCTAACCAATGTCTATTTTGATTTTAGTTGTTTGTAAAGGATTTCTTTCTGTGAAGAAATTGTACTCCCATGCTTGTTTGAGAACTATTGACATACACAGATCTAGGTCTAGGTTATTATAATTATTATTGTTTCTTTCTTTCCAAAGGTTCCATATGGCAAATGGGAAAATATTTTTCCTATAGGTACATGTGGTTCCTACTTTGCAATGTAGATTTTTTTAGTTCGATGAGCCAGTAGGAGTTAATAGGATTCGGATTAAGAATCAATCCTAGATTTCTCCAGAAGCGAGTTGCTATAGGACACTTAAGGAAGATGTGATGAGCATCTTCAGGCCCTTGTTTGCAAACGGGGCAATTGACATCAATATTGATGCCAATATGATGTAGGAAAGCCCTGCATTGTATACGATTATGTAGGCATTGTTAAAAGAAAATTTTTATTTTATTGGGGCATTGTAGTTAAACATATCCAAGTGAAATTCAGTTTTAGAGTTAGTTTAGGGGTAGAATCATTGTCAAGGAGTGTGTAACAAGTTTTAGTAGTATAATCTCCACTACTGTTGGGAGCCCAAGTCATATAGCCCCTATCAAGTGCTTACTGGGAATTGGGGTAGCTTTAATATTATTAATGATAGAGCTTGGCAGAACAAAAGAAATTTTGAAGGTATCCTATCTATCTCCGTTCATAAGGTCTTGTAAGGAGAGGTTGTAGTCTATTAGATGCAATGGTCCTTCAATACCGCTTCTAAGGTTAGGGTTGTTGTGGATCCATCTAGAATTCCAAATATTAATATTTGAGTTCTTGCTAGGGTGCCACATAGTACCTTGGTTGCAAACATTCCGACCTTTAACGAAAGCGGACCAAATAAAGGAAGTGTTAATAATAGATTTTTTCTAGGCGTACTTTTCAGGTAATTAGTTGTGCCCAAGGGTTCGAAGGATAATTAAGAAGTCTCCGGGCCAGATTTGTAAACATCGCTACATTTTTTTTTGTAGGCTGAACGAATACCTAGTCCACCTTCCACTTTGTCATGGGTCATAGTCTTCCAATTAACAAGATGTAATTTTTTTTTTTGGAATAAATCAAGAAGTTAAACTAGGAAAGCGATAAAAATTGGGTTGCCTCCCAACAAGCGCTTGATTTAACGTCGCGGCACGACTCAGATTCTTGCTATCAATCTGGCTTGATGTCTAGCCTTCGAGCTTCTTCAACAGATAGCCTGGGATGGGTCAGAGTGACAGGCCCTTTCAACTCTTCTGTTTCTCTGAACCCCGGGACATAATTGCCAGAAATATACGGTACTTTTTTAAATTCTTCCGTTGTTCCATCTTTACTCTTTTCCTCATCCTCAATCAATGCTCGTTCAATAGGATTAGCTGGGCTCATGTAGGCACTAATGATGTGGAGGCATTCTCCACCACTGAGATCATGGATAACTCTTCATAATGTGTTGGCAACCGGAGTGGTTTATAAACATTGAACACTTCTTCTTCTTCACCCACTCTCATCGTCATTCTACCTTCGCAGACATCGATAATGGAGCGACTTGTGGCTAGTAATGGACGCCCCAAAATAAATGGGACGTCCTGATCAGGCTCATAATCCAGGATGATGAAGTCAGCAGGAAATATGAATGAGCCAACTTGGACTAGAACGTCTTCAATTACTCCCTCAGGGTGAGACGGGGAGCGGTCAGCTAGTTGTAAGGTAACTGTTGTTGGGCGTGGGTCACCCAACCCCAACTGTCTGAACACTGAAAGTGGCGTCAAATTTATGCTTGCTCCGAGGTCGCATAATGCTCTTCCTACAGCATATTTCCCAATTGAAATCTGAATAGTGAAGCTTCCCGGATCCTTTAATTTTTGTGGTAGCTTAACTTGAATTCTAGAACTGCACTCTTCAGTAAGTGCCACCGTTTCAAATTCAGTCAATCTCCTTTTATTGGCCACAATATCCTTGATATACTTTGCGTATTTAGGCACCTCTTGCAAAATATCCACCAATGGAATGTTGATTTGTGCCTGTTTTAGAATCTCAAGGAACTTTTTGTAGGCCTCATTATCTCTCAACTTCTGTAACCTTTGTGGAAATGGAGGTGGGGGCCTCGCAACCAATTGTGGGGGTTTCTTAGCTCCTGCCTCTTCAACCGATTTCTCAACCTCTTTAGCCTTCTCTGCTGTTACTTCGATGGTGATTGGTTTTTCATTGAAGGTCACCTGCTTCTTCTTTTTCGATTCTACCTCTTCTAACTGTCTCCCGTTACTCAATGATACCGCATTCAGTGCTGCCCGTGGGTTAGCTTCAGTGTCGCTGGGTAGTGCTCCAGCTGGTCGAGTATTTTGAGCCCCGGCCAGCTGTCCCAACTGGCGCTCCAGATTCCTCACTGTTGTGGTGAGGGTTTGATATTCAGTTCTGAATTGCTTGTTGTCCTGCACCAGCTGCTTTAAAAACTCATTCGTATTATCGTCTGATTGTGGAGGTTGCCTTTGTGGTTGATTATAGTTCCCCTGCGGTCTGCCTGTATTCTGCTGCTGCTGATGACCACCCCATGAAAAGTTGGGACGATTCCTCCAATCTGGATTGTAGGAATTCCCATATTGAGTATTCTGATTTACGGGCCCCCTGTTCTGTTGTCCCAAATAATATATGAATTCTGGATTGGTGGGGCACATATCACTTGTGTGGTTGTCACCACACATCTCACAGCATAATGACATTTGTTGGACCTGCTCTCTTGGTTGAACCCGCTGCATCGTCATTCGGTTCATCTAATTAGCCAGTTTAGCCATCTCTGCTCTCATAGCTGCAAGGTCATCCAATTCTATCAACCCAGCTCCCTTCTGTTTAATGGCTCTGCGCGAGTCACCATAACCTTGCCAATTATGATCATTGGCCGTGAAATTGTTCAATAGGAGTTGGATTTCACTATACGGCTTGGCCATGCAACTGCCCCCGCAAGCTGAGTCAAGGTTCATTTTCGAAGCTTCATCTAGCCCATCAACGAACGTGTGTCCCAGTACCTCATCTGTCTGGCAATGGTGTGGACAGTCCCTAAGCAGCTTCTTATACCTTTCCCATACCTGTCAAAGGGTCTCTCCTTCCCGTTGTTCAAATCCCAAAATCTGGCTTCTCAGTGACTTGGTCTTCTTGGTTGGAAAAAATTTGATCAGAAATTTTCTGGCCAGGTCATCCCATGTGTAAATACTGTTGGCAGGTTCCTTTTGCAACCACTCTTTTGCTTCCCCCAGTAGAGAAAAGGGAAACAATGTCAACCTCACATAGTCTTTAGACACATTTGGATAATTATAAGTGTCCGTGATTTTCAAAAAGTTCTGAATATGTCTCTGTGGGTCTTCGTGCGACAGTCCCACATACTGCCCTGTAGACTGGATTAGCTGCACCATGTATTGCTTAAACTCAAAGTGCCCTGTGATTTCAGGCTTGACAATCGCCTGAGTCATATTGGCAAGATTTGGCCTTGCAGCTTCAATTACTGCTCTTTCTGCGTTCCCTGCCATCTCAATTGGCTGTGGTTGAACAACAATGTTCAACTCTCTGTTAATTCTGGTCCTGGCTTCTGCTTCCCTCCTTACTCTGTGTAGTGTTCGTTCAATTTCTGGATCAAAGGGAAGAAGGTTGTTTGCGCTTCTACTTCTCCGCATTCAATAGAAGAGCCTGTGTCAATGCAAACAACGTAAGCCAATTAATGAAACTTGAATAAATAACAAATATAAGCTGAAGTTGGTAAAGTAGCAGATTTTTAAGTCCCCGGCAACGGCACCAAAAACTTATTGCTCCCTAACAGACACGCAAGTATACGCGGTCGACAAGTAATATAGGATTATGAGTCCAGGTTGTCATACCCACAGGGACTTAAATTAACTACTTTCTAACGAACTAATACTGTTATTTAAATAAGCAAGAATCGAGTTTTAATAGATGGGTTATTCTAAATTGTAATTCTAATTTATATCTAAGAATTGCAAGGAACAATTTAGTGTTTTGTAATCAATAAAGCAAATATTCCAGGGTTGTGATTATTTTTCCAATACTATTGTGTTCTAATTGACTTCCCGTTCATAGAATTCATGTATGGTTGCTAATTAATCGATAAACATACTCATAGCCTTCTTCCGAAGCACTATTCGCCTATTCTTAATTAGATTAACACCTATATTTCTATGGAATTAATCTATCAAGAATGCAATAAAAATACGATATTCAATTAAGCATGGTGATTAAGTATATTCCTATCCTAACCACGAATCCGCCCCCCTTAAAAGGTTAAGAACATGCTTTCTTCAATTCTTTTCTAATCTAAGCGTAGTTTTCCCAAACATAGCATAGATAATTGATAGAACTTAATTGATGGCCAAACAATTAAGCAATTAAGCATAGAATTGAAGAAACAACCATATGAACATGAACTATAAACAAGGAATTTTCAACTTCGAACCACAATATTCATGGCTAATCACAATCCCAGAATAAGGGGTGATAGCCACTCATGTTCAAAAAAATCAAAAGATGATGTATTGAAAAACTAATAAAAATACTAGACAGAGTTGATGAACTGAAGATCGATTGCGTTTTTGTGATGTTCCGTAGCGTTCTAGAATCCAAAATCACGTTCTTCTTCTCCAAGTTGGGTTTAGAGGTGTTTATATAGGAGTTAGGAAGGGTTGGGGTCGAATTAGGGGTCTCCTAGACGGATTAGGACAAATTCCCGAAGTCGGCGCCCTGGCTGGCGCCAGGCGCCCCCTAGGGCGCTGCAACCAGTGAGCTTTTTTTCTGTTTTGCCTCAAGCGCCACAGGTGGTGCCAGGCGCTGCCTGTGGTGCCTAATGTCTCTTGGTCCATTTTCGTCTCATTTTGGCTCGTTTCTTGCCCTTTTCTCCCCCAATTGCTCCCGACTCATTCCTACACATAAAAACACATTACATTAACATGAATCGAAGCAATTAACACCCCAATTTCATAACAAGAGCCAAATATGAGATGATTTACATAGAATTTTATATCTTTTATGCCAAACATCAGTGTGTCGCGCCTGCGGTTGCGCAGGAGCGGATGAATATCCGCAGGTGCGATTGTTTGCTGGTTGTGGTCTTCCGTAGAATCGAGGAAGCTTCCGCAGAAGCAGTCAATTGACCAACAGGGGTTGGGCCCATTTTTATCTCATTTCGTCTATGAGAACCGATTTTGGAGCACTTTTGGAGTGCCATCTTCATCAACTATAATGGGGTAAGTGATTTCTTCACGCTACGAGTTAAATACGTGGTTTTATATGGATTCAAGCATGGAAATTGGTAGAAATTGTGAATTTTTTGAAAGAAACCTAGAAATTGGTATATTTGGATTCTTACCATAAAATTGGAGATGAAATTTGGAATAAATCATATATTTGAGTTCGTGGTATTATGGGTAAAGTTTATCTTTGAAACTTTTTGGAATCCGGGCACGTGGGCCTGATGGTTGATTTTATAGACCTTTCGAGCGGAGTTAGGAATTAATATAAATTGATCAATTATGGGTATTAGAGTATATTTTGATTGGTTTGCACGTTTGTTTGAATAGTTTTGGATCGACGGACATCGGCTTGAGGTGTTAGAGAGGCTTTGGAGCCGGTTATGGAACTTCAGAACAAGGTAAATCTCCTGTTTAACTATGTGAGTGGGAAACTACCCCTAGGTGATGTATTTGTTATCTGTTACTTGTTGAGGGAGTTACGTATGCACCAGGTGACGAGAGTCCGTGCGTAGCTAGATTCATGTTATGTACGGGTAGACTTAGGTTCACACTATGCTATAGTTGTACTACTTGAGTTGTCTCTTGCCTATTAAATTCCTTATTTTACATTTCGACTTGAGACTAGACTTGCGTAGAGTGATAGACTTGCTATTGTAGAGATTTGACGGGCTTCATGATAAGCGGCGGATTACTTGTACTCTCCTTGCGAAATTCTCCTGCGTTATGCTTTCTCATCGATAGGTTCCCTTAAAACTTTATAACTCACACGTCTATTCATGAGTGGGGTCAAGGACCCGTCAAAGCTTCTTATTCTAATGGGATCGGGTCGTTCGCCTCGACAGGATAGATACATCTATGGTTCGTGACGCTCGACCCTCGGTGGTGCACACACTATGATGGATCGGGTCATACGCCTAGGCAGGATTTATGTACCACACTCTGATGGACGCGGGCTGTTGCCTCGGCAATAAAAATAGATGTATCTATGGTTCGGCAATGTTGTGATGGATGGGGCCGTACACCTCAGCATTTCTATAAAATACTCTTATGAAATCGTGTGTAATAATTGGCAAGAAGCCAACATATCGGTGAGCTTGTTCCTGATTGAACTGTGACGACCTAGCTGATAAGGTCCATTAGATATATGCTCCAATTGAGGAGGTAACTACTAGTTGAGAGTTTGAATCATTGTTAAGAGGAGGACCGTACCACGTATCTACACTTGTTATTTCGTTTATCTACTCTGACTCTTTATTTACTTTTACTGTATCTATAATATTGGACTACTAGTAAGTGTTGATGTCGATCCCTCGTCATTTTACTTCTCTAGAGTTATTCTAGATACTTACTGGGTACGCGTTGATTTACGTACTCATACTACACTTACTGTACTTTTTGTGCAGGTACTTATATGTCTGGTGGTCCTTTGGGCGCAGAGGCGCGGCCTTTTCGGGAACTTTACCGTGAGTTGCATTTCATGTTAGAATCCGCAGCCTGCAGAGTCTCCATCAGAGTTATTTATATTTTCCGGTCTAACTTGTATTCAAGACAAATGTTGTATTTTATTTTATTTCTAAATTGATGCTCATGCACTGGTGACACCGGGTTTTGGGGGTTCCTATGGGTGGTTCACTATTGTAGTTCGTGCGAGTTTTATTTCACACTATTTTCATTAATAAAAATTATAATATTAAGGTACTAGAATGAATAATTAAACTGACTAATCACTGTTGGCTTGCCTGACGGCGGCAATAGGCTCCATCGCGACCTATAATAGATTTTGGGTCGTGATAGAAAAGGATTAATAGCAAAACAAGAAATTCACAACTAATAGAAGATTTTCAAGAGACTCTGTTAAATATAGATGAATATATGTCGGATAAAGACAGTATATATTCAATAATAAGCACAGATATAGAAGAAAAAATCCATCTAGATTAATCAGATAGGACTAGAAAAGTTGGATATAGAAGAAATACAAGCAAACACATGAGTAAATATATCTAAAGATTGTAACCATGAATTTAATAAAAATAAGGGATTAGATAGTAATTATTATTTTATATGTAAATGCTATCCTAGTAGAGATCAAAGAGCTAAGTGTAAAAAATGTTACGTGGAAGGATGTATTTTATGCATAGAAAAAGAATTTGAAATAAAAATAAATAAAGAAGAAAAATACAAAGAGATAAATGATCATACCCTCAGTTCAAGAGTAATGACATTAGAAATGCGGATAAATGAATTAGAAAAGAGAATACAAAAATTAGAAAAAGCAAAACAAAATTAGAAGAAAATGAAGCAGATACAACATAATACCTACATGACAAACAACTAATGAGCATAGAAAATTATGATGCTTTGGTATATAATGAAGATAAAAATTAAGTACAATAAAAATACTTTGCCAAAATCAAAATAGAAGATTACGAAATAGAAACAATGGCCTTAGTAGATTCCGGATGTACAAAGTGTATTATAATAAAAAAAGATAGTTCCACAAAATTTAATTAAAACCTTAGATAAACCGGTAGCAGCAATGCAGATGGACGGAACACACAATATATATATAGACATTATATAGATAAATCAGAAATCAACTTTGTAAATACATGCTTAGATTTCTATAAGCCTAGTTACAAGGTAGATAAAATATGAGTAAGAGACTTATATATAAATGTAGATTTTGTATTAAGATTAAGTTTCATATTACATAACAATGCTAGTTGTTTACTCAGCAGAGATGGAGTAATATTCTTTAAAAATATTACACATACACTAGTACAAACAATAAACACTAAAACTAGAATAAAAACACGTTTAAATATGGATTAGAAAAAAACTGCAAGAAAAACAAAATGAATGCTGTAAAGAATGCAAAAATAAAAATACATGTTGTAAGACAAAGGAAGAATCTAAAGTTTTGCTACTAGAAGATAAAGAAGGCAAAGATATATTAGAAAAAGATTATACCCTGATAGACGTTGAAACTTATATAATTTTAAAACAGGAATAGAAAAAATAGGATGATAAAAAATTAAAAATACATAGATAATATAGTAAAACTACCAGATGAAATCGAAATAATAGGAGAAAAACCTCTAAAACATAAATTATGTGTAAATTAGACATAATAAATACAGAATATATAATAAGGACAGCCTCAATAGAAGCCACGAATCAAGATTTAGAAAATTTTAAAATTCAAATTAAAGAGCTCATGAATTTAGGTGTAATAAGAAGATCCGCCTCTAAACATAGGTCGGGCCCTTTCATTGTATGGAATCACAGTGAAATAATAAGAGGAAAGGAAAGAATGATAATAAATTATAAAAGGCTTAATGATAATATTAAAACAGACGGATATAAGTTACCTGATAAAACATAGTTAATAAATAGAATAAAAGAAAAGAAGATATTTAGCAAATTCGACTGTAAATCAGGATATTGGCAAGTAAAAATGCACGAAGAAAGTATAGAATGGACATCATTTACTTCTCCTGAAGGACATTTTGTAACGACCCAAACGGTCGTTTTGCTTTCTAGATCCCCGTTCCCCTAAATAAGACTCCCCGTATGTGCTCTTACTGTTTTTTGACTTGCGGGGATGGTTAGTTCGGGATTTGGAAGGGTTCGGGTTGAAATCGGAACACTTGGTTCCTTTAGGTTGGCTAAAAAGGGCTAAGTTCGACTTGGGTCAACATTTTTAATAAATGACCTCGGAATCGGGATTTGACGGTTCCAATAGGTTCGTATGATGATTTTGGACTTGGATGTATGTTCGGATCGAGTTTTGGACGACCCGGGAGCGTTTCGGCGCATGAAGTGAAAGTTGGTGCATTGAAAGTTTTAAAGTTCTTTAAATTTGGTTTGGAGTAGGTTTTGGAGTTATCGAGGTTCGTTTGGAATTCCGAACCTGGGAATAGTTCTGTCAAATTTTGGAGTCATTCTGAGAAGTTTAGGTATGTTTTGGCGCATTCGGAGTAAGTTGGAAGAATTTAAAGTTCATGGGAGTTGATTCTATTAGTTTTAGGCTGCGATTCTTAGCTTTAATATTGTTTTCCGCGTTTGAGGGTGCGGGCGAGTCCGTTTTATGATTTCGAACTTGTTGGTATATTTGGTCGAGGCCTTGGGGCCCCGTACTGGGTTCAGAGGGTCGGGCGGAGTTCTCATTTTGAGAAGGGCTGCTGGTGCCTGGCATCTGGTGCGTTCACACCTGCAGTGTGAATGCCGCATAAGCGAGCCCGCAAGTGCGACACCTGGCTCGCAGAAGCGGATAGAGGAGGGGTGATCAATGTCTGCAGAAGCGTAGCTTCTCCCTCAAAAGCAGAGTTGCTTCTGCGACGTGGGGGATCGCAGGTGCGGAGGGGGGCCAACATGGGAGAGGTCGCAGGTGCAATGGGCGAGCCGCAGAAGCAGGCTCGTAGGTGCGGCTCCACACCGCAGGTGCATCCAGTGCTGGGCCTGGTGCCTTCCGCAGAAGCAGACCTCTGTCCGCAGAAGAGGCGCCAAGTCGTTTGGCACCGAGTTAAGGCTTTAAAACGAAGTTGAGGATCGAAAGTGAGTTTAAGAACGAGGTAAGTCTCTTGCCTAATCTTGTAAGAGGGAACTCATCCCCTTAGGTGTATTTTTGTTATAAATTATATGTGTGGGGAGCAACGTATGCACTAGGTGATGAGAGTCCGTGCGTAGCTATATTCTATGCGATGTCTGGGTAGTCTTAGGCTTACACCATGCTTTGTTTGCACTGCTATATTGGTTATGCACATTAACTGCTTGAAATGAACTGAGATTAAGGTTTTTAATATTTAAGTCTCTAGTTTGGATCTCTTAAAAAAAGGAAGAATTGAAGGATTTTATAATAACTCTGATGATTCTATTTTCACTCCAGGTGCTGCAAACCAGCTCGGAAGGCAGCTCACCGCTCAGTCTCGGAGTATCAGAGGAGTGCGCCAGGATGACTACCAGATGCACCTGCCTTAGAACCTGCACGGTTAGTGCAGAAGTGTAGTGTGAGCACAAAAATAACATGTACCCGGTAAGTATCAAGTCTAACCTCGAAGAAGTAGTGACGAGGGTCGACATCAACACTTACTATGGGCTAACGATAAAAATGCAGGAATTATAAATAAATATGGATTATGCAAAAACAATTAATACAACTCAGTAACAAGCAGAGAATAAAAATTCTTTCACTATCAACAAATTTCAAGTCATTCCTATTATTTAAATAATCATAACTGCTCAAGCCATAAAATAATATCAAGTATAATTAAGCTTCGTGTATTATCATAGACGATTTATGCCGAGGTCGTACAGCCCGATCCAGAAACATACTATGCACTGCCGAGGGTCGAACGACACAAACCATAGATGCATCTATTAACCTGCCGAGGCGAACAACCCGCTCCCATGAGAGTAGAGGAAGTTTACCTCGCTCATGAAAATACTTGCGACGCGCCATACAGTCTACTAGTGTGTGTGCCAAGACCTGGTGTCACAAGTGTATGAGCTACTAGTAGAATATACAAAACACTAAACTACTGTCCGAAATAAAGTGGACAGAAAGCAAAATACAAAAGAAAGACTTTGGGTGTTGCAGAACGGATCGGAAAGCAGCTCACCGCTCAGTCTCGGAGTATCAGGGGTGTGCGCCAGGATGACTACCAGATGCACCTGCCTCAGAACCTATATGGTTAGTGCAGAAGCGTAGCGTGACTACACAAAAAACATGTACCCAATAAGTATCAGGTCTAACCTCGAAGAAGTAGTGACTAGGGGTCGACTTCGACATTTACTATGGGCTAACAGTAAAAATACAGGAATTATAAATAAACATGGATTATGCAAAAACAATTAATACAACTCAGTAACAAGTAGAGAATAAACATTCTTTCACTATCAACAAATTTTGAGTCAACTCCTGTCATTTAAATAATCATAACCGCTCAAGCCATAAAATAATATCAAGTAAAACTAAGCTCCGAGTATTATCACGCACGATTTATGCTGAGGTCGTATGGCCTGATCCATAAATATACAGTGTGCTATCGAGGGTCAAACGACACGAATCATAGATGCATCTATTGACCTGCCGAGACAAATGGCCCGCTCCCATGAGAGTAGAGGAAGGTTACCTCGCTCGCAGAAATACTTGCGACGCAAGTGAACATAGAATTATCAGATTTATTATATAATCATTCAATTCTTCCCAAATATAAGAGATCCAAAGTAGAGACTTTAAATATTAAAAACCTCAATCTCAGCTCATTTCAAGCAGTTAATGTACATAACCAACACAATAGTGCAAACAAAGCATGGTGTAAGCCTAAAACTACCCGGACATTGCATAAAATATAGCTTCGCACAGACTCTCGTCACCTAGTGCGTACGAGCAACGAGCGAAAGCAGCTGTTCGTCGGAAAGACAGTCTCATTCTTCTCAAGTGCACTCATCTCCTCAATCATCGCCCTCTTCCAGTGAGGGTCTTAGCTCCCCACACATATAACAAAAATACACCTAAGGGGATGAGTTCCCTCTTACAAGATTAGGCAAGACACTTTCCTCGTTCTCAAGCTCACTTCCGATCCTCAACTTCATTCTAAAGCCTCAACTCCATGCCAAATGACTCGGAACTAGTCAAATGTTATATAACTTAGTCAATACATGTTCAAAAGTTCATAATTTAGCTATTAGAGTAATTGCCCAACCCAAATTGAAAGATTACTAAAATTCACCTCCGGGCCCACGTGCTTGGATTCCGGAAATGTTTGAACAAAATCGTCACCCATAACTTTACAAACTCAAATATATAATTTTCACCCCATTCCATAATCATTTTCGTGGCTAAATCTTATTTTTATTAAAACCCTAGGTTCTTCACACTTTCTACAAGTTTCAAATCATTCCATGTTAAATCTAGCTAAAACCCGTGTAATTAACTCAAAAAATGGGTGGGAGTTACTTACCTTAGGATATTGATGAAAATCCCCCTCCAATGAGCTCCCAAAATTCCCCAAGACTAAATGAAAAAGTGAGGAAAAAGGCCTAAGTCCAGCAATAAAAGCCCTCACTACCTCCAACGATTCCGCTTCTGCGAACCTTGGGCCGCACTTGCGATGCCGCTTCAGCGGACAGAGGTCCACTTATGCGGAAGGCACCAGTCCCAGCACTGGCCGCACCTGCGATCCCCCACGTCGTAGAAGCAAGTTCGCTTCTGCGGGAGAAACTCTGCTTCTGCGGACTCTAATTCCCCCATTCTCTCTCCGCTTCTGCAAGCTAGGCGTCGCACCTTTGGGCCTGCTCCTGCGGCATTCCAACCGCAGGTGCGAACGCACCAGATGCTAGGCAGCCCATCTCAAAATGGGAAACCAAACTCTACCGACCCTCCCAACCCAGTACGGGGGCTCCGAGGCCTGGACCAAACATACCAACAAGTCCAAAAATCATAAAACAGACTCTCTCACACCCCCAGAACGCAGAAAACAACATTAAAACTAAGAATCGCAGCCCAAACCCAAAAGAATCAACTCATGAACTTCAAATTCTTCCAACTTACTCTGAACCCGCTGAAACATACCTAAACTGCTCGGAATGACTCCAAATTTTGCGTGCAAGTCTTAAATTACCATATGGAACTATTTCCAGGCTCAGAATCCAAAACGGACCTCAATAAATCCAAAACCTACTCCAAACCAAATTTAAAGAACTTTAAAACCTTCAATGCGCCAACTTTCATTTCATGCGTCGAAACGCTCCCGAGCCATCCAAAACCCGATCCGAACATACGCCCAAGTCCAAAATCATCATACGAACCTATTGGAAACGTCAAATCCCGATTCTGAGGTCGTTTATTAGAAATATTGACCCAAGTCAAACTTATCCCTCTTTAGCCAACCTTAAGGAACCAAATGTTCCGATTACAACCCGAACCCTTCCAAGTCCCGAACTAACCATCCCCACAAGTCATAAAATAGTAAGAGCACATAGGGGAGTTTTATTTAGGGGAACGGGGGATCTAGAAAGCAAAACGACCGGTCGGGTCATTTCATTCTCCATCTTTTAAACAAAGGTTCGTCCTAGAACGGGTCTAGAATCATACCTGTAGTGCTGAATAAGTGTGAATTTCTACTTTGCATGTCCTCCTCGACCTCCCAAGTCGCCTCATCGACTGGTTGTCCCCTCCACTAAACTTTTACCGCAGAAATCTTCTCGGACATCAACTGGCAAACCTGCCAGTCAATAATGGCAACTAGCTCTTCCTCATAACCCAGGATCTCATCTAACTGAACCGTGTTGTAGTCTAACACATGAGACCTGTCGGCGTGATACTTTTGGAGCATAGACACGTGAAAAACTGGATGAACTCCCGATAGACTAGGAGGCAAGGCAAGCTCATATGAAACCTCCCCAACTCGCCTCAACACCTCAAATGGACCTATAAACCTTGGGTTCAACTTGCCCTTCTTCCCGAACCTTATGATCCCCTTCATCGGCGAGATCTTCAAGAGAACTTTCTTGCCTACCAAAAATGATAAATCACGCGCCTTTTGATCCGCGTATCTCTTCTGTCTGGACTGTGCCGTATGAAGTCGCTCCTGAATCAACTTTACCTTTTCCAAGGCATTCTTCACTAGATCATTACCATAAAACTTAGCCTCACCGAGCTCAAGCCATCCGATGAGAGAACGACATCGCCGACCATATAAAGCCTCAAATGGAGCCATCTCGTTGCTGGACTGATAACTGTTATCGTAAGCAAACTCGGCCAAAGGCAAGAATTGATCCCACTGCCTTGTGAAGTCAATCACACATGTCCTGAGCATATCATCCAAGATCTGAACTGTGTGTTCCGACTGCTCGTCGGTCTGCGAATGAAATTGTGCTGAACTCTACCCGAGTCCCCAACTCACTCTATACTGTCCTCTAGAAATGTGAAGTAAATTGAGGACTGCTATCTAATATAATGGAGATAGGCATACCATGCAACAGAACAATCTCCTGAATATAAATTTGGGCCAACCTCTCTGAAGAATATGTGGTCACAATCGGAATGAAGTGTGTCGACTTGGTCAACCTTTCGACAATGACTCAAACAACATCAAACTTCCGCAAGGTCCACGGCAACCCAACTACGAAGTCCATAGTAATGCGCTCCCATTTCCACTCAGGTATAGTCATCTGCTCAAGTAGGCCAACCGGCCTCTGATGCTCATACTTGACCTGAGGCAATTTAGGCACCTCGCCACATACTCAACTATGTCCTTCATCTATCGCCACGAATAATGTTGCCTGAAGTTGCAATACATCTTCGTAGCACCTAGATGAATAGAATACCGAGAACTGTGTGCCTCCTCTAGGACCTTCTCCCTCAATCCATGAACATTAGGAACACATAGACGACCCTGGAGTTGCAGAACACCATCCTCGCCGATAGTAACTTCTTTGGCACCACCTTGTAGTACCGTCTCTCTAAGAACCAACAAGTGCGGATCCTCAAATTGGCGAGCCTTGATTTGCTCGAATAGTGAAGATTGGGCGACAACGCATACAAGAACTCAACTGGGCTCTGAAATATCCAACCTCACGAGTCTGTTAGCCAAGGGCTGAATGTCCAAAGCTAATGGCTTCTCCTCTGCTGAAATGAAGGCCAAACTACCCATACTCTCCCCCTTTCTGCTCAAGGCATACGCAACTACATTCTCCTTGCCTGGATGATAAAGGATGGTGATATCATAGTCTTTTAGTAACTCAAGCCACCTGTGTTGCCTCAAATTTAGATCCCTCTGCTTGAACAAAGTCTACAAGCTACAATGATTGGTGTAAACCTCACAAGACACACCATAAAGATAATGCCTCCAAATGTTAAGTGCATGAACAATCGCAGCCAACTCCAAATCTTGTATAGGGTAATTCTTCTCATGGGGCTTCAGCTGACGTGAATCATATGCAATAACTCGCCCCTCCTACATCAATACACAACCCAAATCAATGCGTGAAGCACGTAATACACAGTATACATCCCCAAACCGAAAGGCAACACTAATACTGGTGCTGAAGTCAATGCGGTCTTGAGCTTCTGAAAGCTCGCCTTGCAATCATCGGACCATCGGAACGGAGCAACCCTCTAGGTCAATCTAGTCAAGGTGCCGCAATAGATGAGAAGCCCTCCACAAATCGACGATAATAACCTGCTAGCGCAGGAAGCACCTGATCTCAGTAGCTGTGGTAGGACGAGACCAACTCTAAACTACCTCAACCTTCTTGGAATCAACCTTAATACCCTCGCCTGATACAACATGCCCCAAGAATGCTATAGAATCTAGCCAAAACTAATACTTGGAGAACTTAGCATACAACTTCTGTTCCGGTAAGGTCTGAAGTACCACTCTCGAATGTTGCTCGTGCTCCTCTATGCTACGCGAGTAGATCAAAATGTCATCAACAAAGACAAATACAAATGAATCAATACATGGCCTGGACACTCTGTTCATCAAATCCATAAACGCAGGGGCGTTAGTCAACCCGAAGAACATCACTAGAAACTCATAATGGCCATATCTAGTTCGAAAAGCCGTCTTCGGAACATCCGAATCCCAAATCTTCAACTGATGGTACCCCGATCTCAAGTCGATCTTAGAGAACACCCTGGTACCCTGCAACTAGTCAAACAAATCATCAATACGCGGTAACGGGTACTTGTTCTTGATGGTAACCTTGTTCAAGTGGCGGTAATCAATCCATATCCGCATGGTCGCATCTTTCTTCTTCGCAAATAGCACTGGTGCACCCCAAGACGATACACTCGGTATGATGAACCCCTTCGCTAGAAACTCCTCAAGCTATTCCTTCAACTCCTTCGAAGCCATACGGTACGGTGGAATAGAGATAGGATGGGTGCTTAGAGCCAAATTAATACAAATATCGATATCACAATCTGGTGGCATGCATGGAAGATTAGAAGGAAACACATCGGAGAACTCTTGGACCACAGGCACTGAATTAATTGCCGGTCTCTGCAGTAGTATCCCGAACATAGGCTAGATAAGCCAAACAACCCTTCTCGACCATGTGTCGAACCTTCAGAAAAGAAAAAACCCGACTAAATGTACTGGCAGACAAACCCTTCCACTCTAATCTAGGCAACTCGGGCATCGCCAAGGTAATAGTTTTGGCTTGGCAATGAAGGATGGTGTGATATGGAGATAACTAGTCCATGCCGAGGATGACCTCAAAGTCGGTCATATCGAGCAACAGAAGATCCGCTCTAGTATCATAACCACAAAATGTAATAATGCAGGACCGGTAGATCCGATCCACAACCATAGAATCGCCTAGAGGAGTGGACATATAAACAGGAGTATCCAAGGACTCACGAGTAACACTAAGGAAATGAGCAAACAGAGATGAAACATACGATTATGTAGACCCTGGATCAAATAGTACCGAAGCATCCCTACCGCAGACAAAAATAATACATGTGATCGCTGCATCTGGTCTGGCCGGAAAAGCATAGAATCTAGCTGGAGCGCCACTTGACTGGCCTCCACCTGTATGTCCTCCACCTCTAAGACGACCCCTACCCACCTACCCGCCGCCTCTGGGCGGCCGGACGGCTGGTGTGGCAGCTGGTACTGTAATCATAGGCTAGTGTCCCTGTTGCACTGCCTTGCCCCGAAGTCTGTGAAAAGCCCTCTTTATATAGCCAGGATCCCCACACTCATAACAACCTCTCGGAACGGTGGACTGTTGACCGAAAGTCTAAAACCTGATGGCCTGAATACCCACTGGAGGAACCCTGAATAGCTGGTGGCCGGTAGGAACTCTCTGGCATGGCGCTGAAATAAGGTCGCACTGGAGCACCCCGAGGAGGAGGCGGTGCTGGATATGTGGGCCTACTAGACTAACCCCTCACGAACTGACCCTGCCCCCAGCAGGGGCACCACTAAACTCTCCAGAATACCGGAACTGCTTATCCCTCGTAGCGTGCTCTCGACCACGCTAACGTGCGCCCTCGATCCTCCGAGCTATCTCTACAACTAGCTCGTAAGAAGTCCCCATCTCAACCTCCTGGGCCATAATGGCCTAGCTAGCAGAGTGTAAACCTACAACAAACCTCCGCACTCTCTCTGCATCGGTCGGAAGTATCATAAGTGCATGGTGAGACAACTCAGAGAATCTCGCCTCATAGTCGGTCACAGACATCTGGCCCTGCTGGAGCTGCTCGAACTGAAATCGTAACTCTTCCCTCCGAGAGGATGGAATATATCTATCCAAGAAGAGGCGTGTAAACTAGTCCCAAGTCATGGGAGGAGAACCTGTTGGTCTGCCAAGAAGATAGGATAGCCAACATCGACGGGTCCTTCCCTCCAGCTGAAAGGCAGTAAATCCACCCCATGGGACTCCAATATTCTCATGTTGTGCAGTCTGTCCCTGCACCCAACAATAAAGTCCTGTGATCCTCGTGTCACTCACCTCCAAACACAGGAGGTCGTAGCCTGGTCCATCTGTCCAATAGCCTATGCGGATTGCCGGTCGCAGCTGGCATAGGCTCAGGTATAGCTGCTGCAACTGGCTGAGCTCCACTCTAGGGTATTGCACCCGGGGTCTGATACACGGTAGCTGCATGCCCTAGAGCCTTATCGATAGGGGTTTTTGCTCCCCCTCCCGCCTGTGATATGGCCGGGTCTGCTGGAAATAAATCGGCTTGGGTCATGGAATCCCTGAACCATAGCATACGGCCCATGACCTACTGAAATCCTGGTGCAGACATGAAATCCACCGGGTTTGGCTCCGCTGCAGGCACCTCGCCCTGATAGGATCCTCTACTGGATCCACTGGTGGCATAGCTGGGGCATCAACTGCACGATAGGAGATGAAGAAAAAGTAGTTTCCTAACACCCTATAGCCCTCGAAGATAAGTACGGACGTCTCCGCACCGATCTGCAAGACTCTATTAGGCATGCTCATAACTTATGAGACCTACGTGAACCTAGTGCTCCGATACTATATTCTCATGACTCAATTCTTCTATAGGTCGTGATGACGCCCAGCTCCGTCGCTAGGCAAGCCAACAGTGAACTAACCACGTGATTTCTCCTTTTAATAAGTTTCCAAGTAATAAGATTTTCATTAATTAAACAGTTATGAAATAGCAAAATTTAAATAAATAAGACGAATTCAGCTAAGTGCAATCATAACAATAGGGATAATCCCAAAACCATACAGTCTACTAGTGTGTGTGCCAAGACCTGGTGTCACAAGTGTATGAGCTACTAGTAGAATATACAAAACACTAAACTACTATCTAAAATGAAGTGGTTTTGGGATTATCACTATTGTAATAATTGCAGTTAGCTGCTTTCATCTTATTTCTTTAAATTTGCTATTTCGTAACCGTTTAATTAATGGAAATCTTATTACTTGAAAACTTATTAAAAGGAGAAATCACGTGGTTAGTTCACTGTTGGCTTGCCTAGCAGCGGAGCTGCACGCCATCATGACCTATAGGAGATTGGGTCATGACACATTTCGAATAGATCCATGCAGTTCACGGTAAAGTCCCCACAATAGTTGCGCCTTTGTGTCCCAAAGGCCACTAGACATAAATATACCTGCACAATAAGTGCAGTAAGTGTATCATGAGTACGTAAATCAACACGTACCCAGTAAGTATCTAGCCTAACCCTGGAGAACTAGTGACGAGGGGCGACATCGACACTTACTAGTGGTCCAATAAATCAAAACAATAGGAAGTAAACAAATATGAGGCAGGGTAAATAAATAGTATAAACAAATTTAGGTACGTGGTACAATCCTCGTCTGAACTGTAAACTCAAGCTCTCAATTATCGGTTACCTCCTCAACCGGAGTATGTATGTAAAACGGTCCCCACCAGATAGGTCGTCACAACTCAAATCAAGAAAACTCACGGATACACTGGCTTCTTGTCAAATATTGCGCACGATTCTGCCGAGGTGAACGGCCCAATCCCATAAGATTATTGTATTGCCGAGGCGAACGGTCCGATCCCACAAGAAAGTGGTACTACCGAGGTGAACCTCCCTATCCCATTAGAATAAGAAGCTTTAACGGGTCTTTGATCCCATTCACGAATATATGTGTGAGTTATGAAATTTAAGGTAGCTTTTCAATGAAACGCACAACGGGGGAGAAATTCATAAGGGAAGCAGATTATTCCGCGGCTAATCAAGTAGCTCGTCAAATATCTATAGTAGCGAGTCTATCACTCAATGCAAGCCTAATCTCAAGGCGTAACGCGAAATAAAGAAATTAAACAAGCAAGGATAACTCAAATAGTACAATTAAAGTATGGCGTGAACCTAAGTCTATCCGGACATAATCAACAATTCTAGCATACGCATGGACACTCGTCACCTCATACGTGCGTAGCTCCAACAACATGTAAAACATAAGAATATAACACCTATGGGGTAAATTCCCTCTCACAAGGTTAGACAGGAGACTTACCCCGCTCCGAAGTTCCATAACCGGCTCCGACGCCTCTCTAACACCCCAAACCGATGCTCATCGATCCGAAAGTAGTCAAACAATATGCAAACCAATAAAAATATACTCTAAAACTCATAATTAATCAATTTATAATAATTCCTAACTCCGCTTGAAAAGTCAACAAAGTCAACTCTCAGACCCACGGGCCTGGATTTCAAATATTTTCGAAGATAAACATTACCTATAACACCACGAACTCAAATATAACATTTATTCCAAATTCCCTGTCCAATTTTGAGGTTAAAATCCAAAAATACCAATTTCTAGGTTTTCTGTTAAAATCCCACAATTTTCATAATTTATTCATGTATTTACAAGCCCAACATCGTATATTTAACTCACAACTTGTAGAAATAACTTACCTCATGATTGACAATGAAAATGGCGCTCCAAAATTGCTCCAAAGCCGGCTCCCATGGACGAAATGAAATGAAAATGAGAAAAACCCACGTACTTAATAAAGCATTCTGCCCAGCGATATTTCGCACCTGCGGAACTCTTTACGCTTCTGCAGAAGCTTCCTCGCAGGTGCGGCTTCCTCCCTAGGCGCCAGCTTTTGCTTCTGCAGACCTCTAATCCCAGGTGCGCATCCGCATCTGCGGAATTACCCCGCATTTACGGACTCCCCAACTCGAGAAGCACTCCGCACAAGTGCACCCATGACCGCATCTGTGGCTTCGCAGGTGCGCTACAACACCTGCACCTGCGATCTTCAAGCCAAACGACATCAAAACTATGAATTGACAATCGAAATCTTTCTTTAAACTTTCAAAAATTCAAACTTTGCCGAACGTGTCCGAATTACACTTATACATCCCGGAATGACACCAAATTTTACGTGCAAGTCATAAATTGCATCACAAACCTATTCCAAGGCTTGGAACCCCGAACGAACATCAATAACACCAAAATTCACATCAAATCAAACTTAAGAATTTCATAAACGTTCAAAATACCAACCTTCCATAATAGGCAGTGAAATGCTCCCCGACTACCCGATACTCAACCCGAACACGCCCAAGTCTGAAATCACCATACGAATCTATTGGAACCTTCAAATCCCGATTTCAAGGTCGTTTACTCAAAAGTCAACCATTGGTCAATTCCTTCAACTTAAAGCTTCCAAACTGAGAATTTTCCTTCCGAAATAACTCCGAACTTCCCGAAATTCAATTCCGACCACATATGCAAGTCATAATACATGAAGTGAAGCTACTCACGACCTCAAACCGTCAAACGACGCGCTAAAGCTCAAAACGACCGGTCGGATTGTTACAAAATTTTTAATTAGAATATTGATTGAGTTATCATAATATGGAAATCAAGGAACGCAAAAACTAACGATGGAGGATTTGTTGATGAATTACCAAACATTGTCAACCAATGACGTTGATTAGTCATAGAAATATGCATAACAAATTAGATGACAAAATCTCTTTTATTTGTATATTCTTCTTTCTTCTTCTTCTTCTTTTTTGTGTGTGTGGAGATGGATCGATGGATAGGAACCCTCCACCATAAATCAAAGGTCTGAACTTCGAGCTTGAAATGAAAAGAAATCCTGCTAGATAGTGTTTCCCCCTTTAATAAATCTTACACGGTGTGAATCCAAATTAATCGGAGCCCCAAAATAGCTATTGAGCGTTGAATGGGGAACAAAATAAGTTATGCAAATAGTCAAAACACACAATCACTATTTGCGATATGGGGGGAGGTTTGAGTCCAATAGTAAGTAATGTTAGCGGAGGAAATGATTGGTTTATAGAGGATCCTTTTGATTTTCTAGGGTTTGTGTTAGAAAAAAATGCACTTATGTTCTTATATGGATGAATTATATTGGAGAATATGTTTTACATTATGTCATGCTCAAAAAGCACAACTTAATTTTAGGACATGATGCAAAAATAGAACATAAAAAGCACTTTATTTGAGCAGTGATTTATTGATTCACTGAATTTAATTCCTTCCCCCCTTTTCTTCGTTTGGTGACAAATATACAAGTTTTTGCAAATCCTCTTTATGGTAGTGTGTTGGTTAACATTAGCCGAATTCAACCCTTGCAGTAACATTATTGATTTACTGAATTTAATTCCTTCCCCCTTTTTCTTCTTTTGGTGACAAATATACAAGTTTTTGCAAATCCTTTTTATGGTAGTGTGTTGGTTAACATTAGCCGAATTCAACCCTTGCAGTGATATTTTGTAATTCTAAAATTTGAAGCTTTCTTCCTCATGCATAATAAAGAAAGAAAAACACTATAATTTTCTAGATAATTAATATCACCTTTATTTAAGACTGGACCTAGAGCTCTTTCTTCAACTGTTTCTAATTCAAGGTCCAATTTATTATTCAAAAACATTAACTTTCAATGCTAAAGCAGAGTTGTAAACAAGTTTTACCTTCCTATACTATATATGAAACTTTATTACCCTCCCTAATCAAGTTTTAACTTAATTACATGGGCATATACAATTTATCAGTTATATATAGATTAGTTTTAAATGAGTATCCCTTTATATTAGGAATTGAATAGGAATCCCCATCGATGCGCTCTCTCTCTTTCTCTCTCTCCGTCTCTCTCTCTCTCTCTTTCTCTCCTTCTCTGTTCTTTCCCCAAATTTCTTCCTTCCTTTTTCTCTGCTTTTAATCCTCTCTTTTTTTTTCCAGAAAATTCATCAATGAATTCCAATTGTTATAACATAGAGTTTTAACTTAGCAATTTTGTTTCATGTTGCACAATTGGTGTTCGAATTGAAATTGTCAATCAGTAGATTTTGAAGGTACTTAATTATCCGCCAAGCACAACAGCTGCAAATTCACTGACCCGACACCAGTAGTATACCTCATAACCCCTATAAGCCCGGTATCAACCCTCACAATGCCACCCATCAAATCAATAACTCACGGAGTTTCTCCGCTTGGCAAGAACTGTTACCTTATTCTGAACTGAATAGTGACATTCTCTCTTTAATATACCTTACATAAATCTGATCGCACCAATTTCAGGTCCAATAACCTCGTCTCACCCAGTACAAGCTGCTCAGGCAATAAGCCACCTCAAACACCGAGCAAGATCTAATATGACGCCATCGATGCGCCAACAAGCTATAACTCGAATACAACACATAAGGAAGAATCAACTCTGGAAAAGAACTACCTGGCCCACGTAACGAATAAAACAGCCGAACAGATGCTATGAACCCTTCTCAGCGAATGAGAAACAAAATACACAGAAATAAGTATACGGAATCGTACTTGACATCTCACTGTTGCAGCATGCAATCCGATCCACACATGATACCATTGCGGGGTGCAACCCGATCCAAATAGCATATGCGTGGTGGCGTGCCACTCGATCCACGCATAAAAATCAACAAGGAAATACCCATCGAGCCATAATGCTTCTACCTACGGAATACCCGAATATCGATCACAAGCACGCGAAGTGCATAAGTACGACTTTGGGGAGACGGATAGCGCAACGCGCTACAAAATTCAAGCATGACTAAGGTGAAATAACGACAAGCTACACTGGACCACAACACACACGTGAATAATCAAGTCGTCTCACAACCCGCATGGCATAATATAGTATTACAGAGAATAGCTGACAATAAGAATAACATCCAACACACGAAGACTCCTCTAAAAGCAGTGTTATGCTGAATGAACACATCTGACCTGATGTAGAGAATACAATTCACATTAGTTCTAATAGCGGACCTCAAGCCGATTCTGGTCATTCCATACTAGGCCAATAACATTTCAAGGATCCACAATGACCCTATTCATGACATATAAGAGCAGCCATCAAATGGGGAACAACTCACATAGTCCACAACCAAAGGAATAGAGTGCCTCTCAGTCATAACCTCTCTCATTAGCAACAGTACCAAAATCTCAATACCTGATTTAAATCTCTAACCATTAAATGACTAACACATCACATATATACTATCTTCTCGTGGGATATACCCCCACAACATTCCACACTAGGTAGTAAAACCTTAATATTAATGGCAATCGACCATGCTATTTCCATAGTGTCAGTCAAGCATCCGTATTTCAATACCCAACACTTCTTCCGCAAAACAGACCATCCTCAGGCTGCCCGAAAATAGTGCTAGTATACTCTGAACATCTGAAATCCTCCCCCGCTCCTCCGAGCTCGTGACATTCTTATCAACATCGAACCACAACCTTGACCCTCAACTTCCAATTTCCATACCTCTCACTACACTTATCATGCCGCTACGTGAGAGTACAAGAATTCACCATAACTCCTGAACCACCAATAAAATAAACACTTCATCATCTAGAACCCCTTTCACTCAACACATTTCAGAGGAATAATTGCAACATGCAACCCAATTCCCATACCTGCAGAAAAAACAAACCTCAAGTTGTGATCTAAACCACCATAACTCTTCCGGGATCCATCTACACATAACAAACCCTCGTAATCAACTACCTCCAATCAATCAAACTACGGTGGTTGTCAAGCCAGCACGTACTGCCATGAATCACCTGTATAGCTTAACATACCGAAGGAACTGATCATTTCCACAACCATGCTGGTTCAACCCATCATTAACTGACCCAACTTCTTCCGATTTACTCTCGACTTGCCTTCGAAATAATAATAGCTCCCTTCAAATACATAACAGACCTCAAATAACATTCATCTCGAGTGACCCCAAATCACGAGAGCACGTCGTCTCAACCCTCTTCATGCACTCAATAGTATCCCTAACTGATACATCGTGTTGATTAGATCTTCTGCAAATCTGAACTTGTTTCTTCTAACACTGCACCGCGGACCCGATGATAACATAGAATACTTTAAGTACCCTTCACACTCTGCTGCAAAACCCATTATGTTATCTTTAAGCATCCTTCACACTCTGCTGCAAAACCCAGTCTCCGGCCACATAATGAACCCGAAAATTCCTTAAGCACCACACCTTAAATCTTGAATCCACGTGGACCATTATTGAGAATCGCCCCCTCTAATCCAGTCTCGATTATTTAACCAAATAACTAGTTCTCCGCTAGAACATGTGCACTCCCATGAAGCAACCGGATGGATCCTTTTCCTTGCCCATCACATTCACACAAGCATAACTTCTGAGCCATCCTCAGCACCTGCATACGAATAATTAAGGAAAAATGTAATACATATACGTCAAACTTCCTTATCCAAAATTTCTCGTCCTCGTGATTATAACTAATCCACCAATGCACCGATAACCCGAAACCATACAGACACAAGGCCACTGACTCACTTATAGAGGGTGGGCTTCCCCACTTAGCTTTACACTATCACATAGTTCCAAACCCCACAACGAACACTTCTTCTCAATTACCATGATCCCACGTCGTTTCTCAGCCAAATTTCGCATAACTTCTTGTTGGACTAATAATAACATATCCTGAATTATCCGCCACAATCGTACGCTCGACCTCCTATTCATTGATATAGTTGCATCCATCATGAAATCAACTAACCTCCCTAAGTCCCCACTGACCTGCCATCCGTAATAATCCCTTCATTCATTAACATCACCCGAAGGTCCAACAATATGTTATCAAGCCCTTCTTGCCACATAAAAAATTTCCTAGGCATAGAAACCACCTCAGAGATCATCTCCTTCGAGCCATCAACACTAGAAGCGCTAACCTGATCCTGAAGTCGCAGCACACAACCATCTCTGATAACTTCTTCTTAAGTTCCATCTCATAACATCGTGCCCAGAGGTAAACAAATGAAGATCAACATGCCAATGAGCCTCAACGTATTCAATCAAGGACAGTGACACCATAATATTAACAAGAGTCCCTCCAAACTTGAAAGTATCAATTCTCGACCCTAGGCAACACAAATACTGGGCTGAAATGACAAAACACCCCTCCATACGGCAAACACAATAGCCCACTCGAATACGCGAAGTGCTCCTAACAGCCCTATAACCTCTCAAAAATAAGTACGGACGTCTCCGTACCGATCCGCAGGACTCTACTAGACTTGCTCATGACTCGTGAGACCTAAGTGAACCTAACGCTCTAATACCAAGCTGTCACGACCCAAAATCCACTATAGGCCGTGAAGGTGCCTAACACTGCCGTCAGGCAAGCCAACGATGATTAATTAACTTAGTTACTCATTTTATTACTTTTGAAATCATAAATCCCATTAAATAAATAGAGTGAAATTTGGTACTCGTAGAAAACTCGTGAATTTTGTTTTCCAATTTCCATATAACATATATATTACAAGGGGAAATGATAATATTTACGTGAACTACAATAATGAACATCCAGCAGAAACTCCCAAATCCCGGTGTCATAAGTGCATGAGCATCTATTAGGAACTATAATAAAATACAACATCTGTTTGGAATACAAGTTAGACAGGAGAATGTAAATAACTCTGATGGAGACTCTATATGTTGCGGATCATAACATGGAATACAGCTCACCGTAAAGTCCCCACAATAGTCGTGTCATTGCGCCCTAAAGACCATAAGTACGTAAATCAACGTGTACATACCCAGTAAGTATCTAGCCTAACCCCGGAGAAGTAGTGACGAGGGGTTGACATCGACACTTACTAGTGGTGAAATAAATCAAATACAGTAGGAAGTAAACAAATATGAGGAAGGGTAAATAAACAGTATAAACAAATATAGGTACGTGATACAATCCTCCTCTGAACAGTAAACTCAAGCTCTCAATTATCGGTTACCTCCTCAACCGGAGTACGTATGTAAAACGGTCCCCACCAAATAGGCCGACACAACTCAAATCAGAAAACTCACGGATACACTAGCTTCTTATCAAATATTATGCACGATTCTGCCGAGGCGAACGACCCAATCCCATAAGAGTATTTTATAGAAATGCCGAGGCAAAGGGCCCGATCTATAAGACTGTGATACATGATACTGCCAAGGAGAATGGCCCGATCCCATAAGAATATGATACTGCCGAGGAGAACGGCCCGATCCCAAAAGAGTGTGGTACTGCCTAGGAGAACGGCCCGATCCATAAGAATGTGGTATTGCCGAGGCAAACGGCTCAATCCCATAAGAGTGTGTTATATAATCCTGCCGAGGCGACGGCCCGACCCCATTAGAATAAGAATATTTAACGGTTCCTTGACCCCACTTACGAATATACGTGTGAGTTATGAAATTTAAGGTAGCTTTTCGATGAAACGCACAAAGCTGGAGAAATTCGTAAGGGAAGCACAATTATTTCATGGCTAATCAAGTAGCTTGTCAAATCTCTACACTAGCGATTCTATCACTCAACTCAAGCCTGGTCTCAAGGTATAACGCAAAATAACGGGATTAAACAGACAAGGATAACTAAAATAGTACAATTAAAGTATGGCGTGAACTTAAGTCTACCCGGACATAATCAGGAATTCCAGCATACGCACAGACACTCGTCACCTAATAGATATGTAGCTCCCACAACATGTAACACATAAGAATATAACACCTATTGGGTAAATTCCCCCTCACAAGGTTAGACAGGAGACTTACCTCGCCCTGAAGTTCCATAATCAGCTCCGACGCCTCTCTAACACCCCATATCGATGCCCATCGATTCGAAACTAGTCAAACAATGTGCAAACCAATAAAAATATACTCTAATACTCATAAATAAACAAATTATAACAATTCCTAACTCCGCTCGAAAAGTCAACAATGTCAACCCTCGGTCTCACGTGTCCGGATTTCAAAACTTTTCAAAGATAAACATTACCCATAACACCACGAACTCAAATATATCATTTATTCCTAATTCCCTGTCCAATTTCGTGGTTAAAATTCAAAAATATCAATTTCTAGGTTTTCTCTTAAAATCCCACAATTTCTATAATTTTTTCATGTATTTACAAGCCCAAATTCGTTTATTTAACTCACAACTTATAGAAATTACTTACCTCATGATTAACGATAAAAATGGCGTTCCAAAATCGCTCCACGGTCGGCTCCCATGGAAGAAATAAAATGAAAATGGGCCAAACCCACGCACTTAATAAAGCATTTTGCCCAGCGATGTTCCGCACCTGCGGAACTCTTTACGTTTATGCATAAGCTTCATTGAAAGTGCGGCTTCCTCCCAAGGCGCCAGCTTTCCGCTTCTGCGGACCTCCAATCGCAGGTGCGCATCCGCATTTGCGAAAGTCCGCCGCACCTGCTAAAATCCCCAGCTCGAGCACCACTCCGCACCTGCGCACCCATGGCCGCATATGCGGCTCTATAGGTGTGCTACAACACCCGCACCTGCGATCTTCAAGCCAACGGATAATTTCGCTTTTGCGCCTCTCCGCATGCATCTGCGAGCTCGCAGGTGCGGTAAATCCCTCACACCTGCGAATCCAGCCAGTCTCACTCCCATCCGCTTTTGTGACCCTGGGCTGCTTCTGCAGTCTCGCACTGCTGCCGTAACCTCGTAGGTGCGAAAACACCAGAAGCCTTAAGCTTCAGCACTTTTTTAAGTTTAAATTTCGACCTGATTCCAATCCGATTCGCATTCGGGGCCACGGGGACCCCAACCAACCATACCAACGCGTCCTAAAACATGATACGAGCTTAGATGAAGCCTCAAATCACGCCAAAAAACATTAAAACTACGAATTGACAATCGAAATATTTCTTTAAACTTTTAAACATTCAAACTTCGCCGAACACATCCGAATTACACTTCAACATCTCTGAATGTCACCAAATTTTATGTGCAAGTCAGAAATCGCATTACAAACCTATTCCAAGGCTCGGAACCCCAAAATGGACATCGATAACACTAAAACTCACTTCAAATCAAACTTAAGAAATTCTTAAACTTTCAAAAAGCCAGCCTTCCACAATAGGCGTCGAAATGCTCCTGGACCACCCAATACTTAACCCGAACATACGCCCAAGTCCGAAATCATCATTTGAACCTATTGGAACCTTCAAATCCCGATTCTGAGGTTCCTTCCGAAACAACTCTGAACTTTCCGAAATTCAATTCCGACCACGCGTACAAGTCATAATACATGAAGTGAAGTTACTCAAGGCCTCAAACCGCCGAACAACGCGCTAGAGCTCAAAACGACCGGTCTGGTCGTTACAAAATTTCTAATTAGAATATTTCCTGAATTATCATAATCTGGAAATCAAGGAATGCAAAAACTAAATGGAGGATTTGTCAATGAATTACCAAACATTGCCAACCAATGACGTTGATTAGTCACAGAAATATGCATAACAAATTAGATGACAAAATCTCTTTTATTTGTGTATTCTTCTTCTTCTTCTTCCTTTTTTTTTTGTGTGTGTGGAGATGGATAGATGGATAGGAACCCTCCACCATAAATCATAGGTCTCGACTTCGAGCTTGAAATGAATTTTTTTTTGCTAGATAGTGTTTTCCCCTTTAATAAATTTTACACGGTGCGAATCCAAATTAATCAGAGCTCCAAAATAGCTATCGAGCGTCGAATGGGGAACAAAACACGTTATGCAAATAGTCAAAACACACAATCACTCACTGTGATATGGGGGAGGTTTGAGTCCGATAGTTAGTAATGTTAGTGGAGGAAATGATTGGTTTATAGAGGATCCTTTTGATTTTCTAGGGGTTTGTGTTAGAAAAAAATGCACTTATGTTCCTATATGGATGAATTATAGTGGAGAATATGTTTTACATTATGTCATGCTCAAAAAGCACAATTTAATTTTAGGATATGATGTTCTAACCAAAGTGTCTTAATGTTAAAGCAAAAATAGAACATAAAAAGCACTTTATTTGAGCATTAATTTATTGATTCACTGAATTTAATTCCTTCCCCCCCTTTTCTTTTTTTGGTGACAAATATACAAGTTTTTGCAAATCCCCCTGCAGTAATATTTTGTAATTCTAAAATTTGAAGCTTTCTTCCTCATGCATAATAAAGAAAGAAAAACACTCTAATTTTCTAGATAATTAATATCACCTATATTTAAGACTGGACCTAGAGCTCTTTCTTCAACTGTTTCTAATTCAAGGTCCAATTTATTATTCAAAAACATTAACTTTCAATGCTAAAGCAGAGTTGTAAACAAGTTTTATCTTCCTATACTATATATGAAACTTTATTACCCTCCCTAATCAAGTTTTAACTTAATTACATGGGCATATACAATTTATCAGTTATATATAGATTAGTTTTAAATGAGTATCTCTTTATATCAGGAATTGAATAGGAAATCCCCATCCATGCGCTCTTTCTCTCTCTTTCTCTCTCTCCGTCTCTCTCTCTCTTTCTCTCCTTCTTGGTTCTTTCCCCAATTTTCTTCCTTCTTTTTTCTCTGATTTTAATCCTCTCTTTTTTTCCAGAAAATTCATCAATGAATTCCAATTGTTATAATATAGAGTTTTAAGTTAGCAATTTTGTTTCATGTTGCACAATTGGTGTTTGAATTGAAACTGTCAATCAATAAATTTAGAAGGTGCTCGATTCTCCATCATTGACAACCATTAAAAAGCTCTGAAGCTTTTAATTCGAATTTTAATTTTCGTAAACTATTGTTTGTTTGGATTGGGTGTTGTTGCAAACAATTGAAAATATTCTTTAGAGTTTATATCTCAATTTAGAGGGTGTTTGGTGAAGATTAGACTTGATGTTGGTCTGAGAAGAAGAAGAAGAAGAAGAAGAAGAAGACATGACATACAATATATTGTCACAATCCCAATTTTTCTCCATTGGATGTTGTCATGGCACATAGTCTCTAAGACTATTTAAGCCTAACATTCATACAGAAATTATTGAAATAACAATTAATGTCTCAAAACTTAACAACTGATATATAGGAAAATCTCCACAACTCAGTGTATATATAATTTCCTAAAACCCCGCGATATACAAGTCAAAAGCTCTATGAAGTGATATTGAATATCTCTATACTTTAGAATCTACTAAAGGATAAGGAAATAAATAATCTAGGTAGAGGGGGACTCCGAGGCCTGCGGACGCCGGCATGTATACCTTGAAGTCTCCAAAAACTGGGCTCTCGCTAGTGCCTGGACTGGTAGGAGGTACCTGGATCTGTACAAAAAGATGTGCAGAAGCGTAGCATGAGTACGTCACAACGGTACCCAGTAAGTGCCAAGCCTGACCTCGGTAGAGTAGTGACCAGGTTAAGTCTAGGACCTACTAGCATAAATAAGAAATTAAACAAGTGTATAAGAATGAAATAATGACAACAATAGAAATGAGACAATTAAAGAAGTATGCCGAGAATAGTTACACTGAACTAAGGCAAATAATACTTCACAGAAGAAAACAAGGGATACTATAACACAGAACAAAATAATAAAACACAAGTGATGAAATAGAAGTATCAACAAGAGTCACTGCGGAGGTACCGCCTCATAGTCTCTCACAAATCAATTCACAGTCTTTTCTTATATCACCGTGGGAGCCTTGTATTTGGTTTTGAAAATCATTTTCCCGAAATAGCGTCTCGCGTTTTAGCCTACCTTATCACACCGCACGACTTCTAGTAGTTCTCCTACTAGCCAGGCATATCAAGCCCACCTTATCTCACTGCATGCATTTCAACCCCAAAACCTTATACCACCACATGTGTATCAATATCATAACGTATCACATTTCGCACCTCAAGTGCCCAATATCACAACTTTCCACAAAAATCAACAACAATAGTGTTTCCACAACAAATATCCCATGGCTCAACCAGAATGCACACAAGAGTTTCAACAATAATAACCGGAGGTGAATAACTCAACAAGAATAGTAATTCACAGCTTAATATTTTGCCTCAGTGTGAATCATGGCCTTTATAACTCAGTACCAATTTCAACAACAAGATATTCCAAGAACAACTTCAAGTAAGAATTCAACAATTAAATAATGAATATGGAATAAAAGAAACAAGAACGTCAACTAAACATATAGTGCAATTATCAAATAATAGCTAAGACAAATAGAGCATGCGAAAAAAACTAATGATGATGAAGATAACATGTTAAGATAACTCAATTAAGGCATGAAAGGAATCTACATTGCTAAAATCGGTAAATTTCCACATTTAGTCTGTGTACACACTCGTCACCTTGTGTACACGGCTTCCACACATCACAATTATCACAAAACATTACTAATCTTGAGGGGTAATTCCCCCACACTAAGCTAGGCAAGACACTTACTATCACGACCCCTATTTTCCTCCGTAGGATGTCGTGATGGCACCTAGTCTCAAAGACTAGGTAAGACTAACATTCATACAGAAATAACTGAAATAATGTTTAGAGTCTCAAAACTCAACAACTGATAATAATAATAAAATCTCCACAACTCCGTATATACATAATTGCCCAAAACACAACGAAATACAAGTCACAAGCTCTCTGAAGTGATACTAAATATCTCTATACATCAGTGGCTAATAAGGGATAAGGAAATAAAATAAACTAGGTAGAGGGGGACTCCGAGGCCTGCTAACACCGGTAGGTATACCTTGAAGTTTCCGAAACTGAGCTCTCGCTAGTGCCTGGTCTGGTGAGAGGTACCTGGATCTGCACAAAAATATGTGCAGAAGCGTAGCATGAGTACACCACAATGGTACCCAGTAAGTGCCAAGCCAAACCTCGGTAGAGTAGTGACGAGATCAGGTCAAGGCCCTACTGGACTAAATAAGAAACTGAACAAGTGTATAACAGTAAAAATAATGACAGCAATAGAAATGAGATAATTAAAGAAGCATACCGAGAATAACTATATTGAACTAAGGCAAATAATACTTCACAGAAGGAAACAAGGGATACTATGACATGGAACAAAATAACAAAATCACAAGTGAAGAAATAGAAACTACCAACAAGATTCACTACCGAGGTACCGCCTTGTAGTCTCAAATCATAAATCAATTCACAATCTCTCCTTGTAACACCGTGGGAGCCTTGCATTTAGTTTTGAAATCATTTTTCCGGAAATAGCATCCCGCGTTTTAACCCACCTTATCACACCGCATGACTTCTTGTATTTCCCCTACTAGCCACGCGTATCAAGTCCACCTTATCTCACCGCGTGCGTTTCAACCCCAAAACCTTATACCACCGCATACGTATCAATATCACCACGTATCACTAAACGTACCTCAAGTGCCCAATTCCACAACTTGCCAAAGAAACTAACAATAACACTGTTTTCACAATAAAGAGCTCATGACTCAACCACAATGTACACAAGAGTCTCAACAATAACAACCGGAAATGAATAGTTCAACAGAATAGTATTTCACAACTTAACACTTTTCCTCAATGTGAATCACGACCTTTATAACTCAAAACCAATTTTAACAAAAAGATATTCCAAGAATAACAATTCCGAGTAAAGATATTAATGATTAAATAATGAATATGGGATAAAGGAAATAAGAACTTCAACTAAACATGTAGGGCAATTAGCATGTAAGAGATAAGAATAGTAGAACATGTAAAAATGGACTAATAATGATGAATATAACATATAGGGCAATTAACATGTAAGAGATAAGAAAAGTATAACATATGAAAATGGACTAATAATGATGAATATAACATGTTAAGATAACTCAATTAAGCCATGAAAGAAATATACATAGCTAAAATGGGTAAATTTCACATTTAGCCCATGTACACACTCGTCACCTTGTGTACATGGCTTCCACACATCACAATTATCACAAAAAACACCAATCCTAAGGGGTAATTCCCCCACACAAGGTTAGGCAAGACACTTACCTCAAAACATGCTAACTCAATCCACTAGTAGGCCTTTCCCTCTATTATCCAACTCCGAACGGCTCGAATCTAGCCAAAACAACTTCATACCATAAATATAAACTATAGGAAGCTAATTCGAATAATAAAGTTACGATCTTTGCAAAGAAATAAAAAGTCAACTCAAAAAGTCAATCGGGCCCGCGTCTCAAAACCCGGCCGAAATTACAAAATTCGAACACCCATTCGATAACAAGTCCAACCATACAAGAATTAACCAAATTTGACCTCAAGTCGCCTTTCAAAACTCAAAATTTTAATCTAGGAAATTTTTACCATTTTTCCCCGAATTTTCAACTCAAATCCCTAATTAGATGATGAAAATAGTGATAGATTCATAGAATATAGTCCAATCAAGGTTAGAATCACTTACCCCAATAATTTTATTGAAGAACCCTCAAAAAATAGCCTCACACCGAGCTCTCTAGGTCCAAAGCATGAAAAATAAGATGAACCCTCGTTTTTTAAACTTAAGTTTTGCTGCCCAGTGATTTTGTTTTTCTTCGCAACGCGAGGCACAACATAAGCTGCCGCCAAAATTCCTCTTTTGCGAACGTGAGAACCCACTCGCGAATGTGATGGACAAAAGATCCCAAGCATCACGAACGCGAAGCCTCATTCGCGAACGCCGTAGGCCAAACACGTGACGTCCCTAGCTTGCCTCTCTTCTTCGTGAACACGACTCCTGCCCCCGATCACAGTGCACAAACCCACTGACCCTTCGCGAACACGTGGCCTTTTTCGCTAACTCGAAGGGTAAATCTTCAGCAACCCTTGAAGATTGTACACGAACACGTGGAAGGAAACCAAACCTGTAGAAAACCACTAGCTTCAGCAATCCTTAAGGTTCCGAAATGCGCCGAACATGGCCCGAATTACACCTGAAGCCCCCGGGACCTCAACCGAACATACCAACAAGTCCTAAAACATCATACGAACATGATCGAAGCGTCAAATCACATCAAACAACACCAGAACCACGAATCGCGCATAGATTGAAGCCTAATAGGCTTATGAACTTTCAAATTCCAAAACTAATATCGATTCATACCAAAACAACTCCGATTGACCTATAATTTTGCATACAAGTCATAAATGACATGACAAACCTATTCCAACTTCTGAAATCAAAATTCGGCCCTGATATTAGTAAAGTCAACTCCCCGTCAAACTTTCCAACCTTCCAAACCTTCAACATTTTAACTTTCGCCAATTCACGCCGAAATGACCTACGAACCTCCAAAACAACATCTGGACATGCTCCTAATTCTAAAATCACCATACAGAGCTATTGAGACCATCAAAACTCCATTTCAGAGTCATCTACTCAAAAGTCAAACTACGGTCAACTCTATCAACTTAAGACTCCAACTTAGGGACTATGTGTCCCATTTGACTCCAAAACTCACCTGAAAACAAAACCAAACACCCCGTCAAGACACATAATCATGATACAACATAGAGGAGGCAATAAATAGGGGATCAGGGCTAAAACACTCAAAAACGACCATTTGGGTCGTTACATCCTTCCCCTCTTAAAACAAACGTTCGTCCTCGAATGAGTATAGAGACATACCTGAAGTGGTGAAAAGATGAGGATAATGGCTACCCATATCATGCTCGGTCTCCCATGTCGCCTTCTCAGCTGGTTAACCCCTCCACTAAATCTTTACTGAAGCAATGTTATTCGACCTCAACTTTTGAACCTGCCTGTCCAAAATGGCCACCGGCTCCTCAACATAAGACAAATCTTTGTCCAGCTGGACTGAGCTGAAATCCAACACATGAGACGGATCACCATGATACTTCTGAAGTATAGAAACATGGAATACTGGATGAACTGCAACTAGAGTAGGCGACAGTGCAAGCTTGTAGTCGACCTCTCCAATCCTCTCATGAATCTCAAATGGTATGATATACCTAGGGCTCAACTTGCCCTTCTTCCCGAACCTCATAACACCCTTCATGGGCGAAACTCGGAGCAAGACCCGCTCCCCAACCATGAATGCAACGTCGCGAACCTTCCAATCCGCATAACTCTTCTGTCTAGATTGGGCTGTACAAAGTCGATCTTGAATCAATTTAACCTTTTCTAAAGTATCCTGAACCAAGCCTGTACCAATAGCATAGCCTTACCCGGCTCAAACCAACCCACTGGAGACCGACACCGCCTCCCATAAAAGCCTCATACGAAGCCATCAAAATGCTCGACTGGCAGTCGTTGTTGTAGGAAAACTCAACGAGCAGCAAGAACTTATCCCAAGAACCCCCAAACTCCATCACACACACACGAAGCATATGCTCTAATATTTGAATAGTGTGCTCGGATTGTCCGTCCATCTGAGGGTGAAATGTTGTACTCAACTCAAATCGCATGCCTAATTGATGTTGTGTGGCCCTCCAGAATCGCGACGTAAATTGTGTACCCCGGTCAGAGATGATGGATATTGGCACGCCATGAAGTCTGACAATCCCCTGAATATAGACCTGAGCCAGATGCTCTGAAGAATAAGTAGTCACCACTGGAATGAAATAAGCTGACTTGGTCAATCTATCCACAATCACCCATACTGCATCGAACTTCCTCTGAGTCCGTGGGAGCCCAACAACAAAACCCATAGTAACCCGCTCCCATTTCCACTCTAGAATCTCTAGCCTCTGAAATAATCCACCTGGATGCTAATGCTCATACTTCACCTGCTGGCAGTTTAGGCACCGAGCTACATATTCCATATGTCCTTCTTCATTCTCCTCCACCAATAGTGCTGCCTCAAGTCCTGATACATCTTGGTGGCACCCGGATGAATGTAGTACTGCAAACTGTGAGCCTCCTGAAGAATCAGCTCATGCAAACCATCTACATTGGGCACACATAGCCTACCCTGCATCCACAACACACCGTCATCCCCAATAGTGACCTCTTTAGTATCACCGTGCTGAACTCTATTCTTGAGGACAAGTAAATGGGGTCATCATACTGACGCTCTCTGATGCAATCATATAGAGAAAATCGAGAAACCATACAAGCCATAACTCGACTCGGCTCCGAAACATACAATCTAACAAACGGGTTGGCCAAGGCCTGAACATCCAATGCTAAAGACCTCTCCGCTACCTGTAGATATGCTAAACTGCCCAAGCTCTCTGCCTTTTGACTCAAGGCATCGGCCACCACGTTAGCCTTTCGGAAATGATATTGAATGGTGATATCATAGTCCTTAAGCAAATCTAACCATCTCCGCTGACGCAAGTTAAGATCATTCTATGTTGTAGACTCCAGTGATCGGTATAGACCTCACAAGGGACATTGTACAAATAGTGCCGCCAGATCTTCAAGGCATGAACGATAGCTGCTAACTCAAGGTCGTGGACATGATTATTCTTCCCATGCACCTTCAGCTGTCTAGAAGCGTAGGAAATCACCCTACTGTCCTGCATCAATCCTACACCGAGGCCAACATGCGACGCATCATAATATACAGCCCCAAACTCGTGGGCAACACCAACACTAGGTTGTAGTCAAAGTTGTCTTGAGCTTTTGAAATCTCTCCTCGCACTCGTAGGTCCACCTGAACGCAACACCCTTCTGGGTTAATCTGGTCATAGATGCAGCAATATATGAGAAACCCTTTACGAATCGGCGGTAATACCCTGCCAAACCAAGAAAACTCCGAATCTCAGTAGCTGAAGACGGTCTGAGCCAACTCTGCACAACTTCAATCTTCTTCAGATCTATCTTGATTCCCCCACTCAAAACTACATGCCCCAAAAATGCCACCGAAATAAGCCAGAATTCACACTTCAAAAATTTTGCATACAACTTCTTTTCTCTCACTGTCTGAAGCAAGGTCCTCAAGTGCTGCTCATGATCCTCCCGGATCCGGGAGTACACCAAGATGTTGTCAATAAACACAATGATGAATGAGTCAAGATAGGGCAGGAATACACTGTTCATCAAGTGCATGACCATACCGAGTCCTGAAGGCAGTTTTCGGAATATCTAGCTCCCCAATATTCAACTGATGATAGCCTGACCGCAAATCAATTTTTGAAAATACTCTGGCACCATGTAGCTAATAAAATAGGTCATCAATGCGTGGCAATGGATACCTGTTCTTCACTATAACCTTGTTCAACTTGCGATAATCAATACATATGTGCATACAACCATCCTTCTTCTTTATAAACAAGACTGGAGCACCCCAAGGTGACACATTGAGCCGAATGAAACCCTTATGAAGCAACTCCTGCAACTGCTCCTTCTAACTCTGCTGGGGCCATACAATATGGTGGAATAGAAATGGGCTGAGTGCCCGATAACAAATCAATACCAAAATCGATATCCCCGTCGGGCGGCATGCCCGAAAGATCCGCCAGAAATACATCTGGATAATTCCTCACTACCGGAACTGACTCAACGGTAGGAGTATCAACACTGACATCTCTCGCATATGCTAGATACGCATCACACCCCTTTTCAACCATCCGTTGTGTCTTAAGGAAAGACACCACCCTGCTAGGAACATAATCCAAAGTACCCCTCCACTCCAACCGAGGCAAACCTGGCATAGCCAACGTCACCGTCTTGGCGTGATAACCAAGGATAGCATGATGGGGAGACAACAGGTCCGTGCCCAAATAACATCAAAATCTACCATACTGAGCAACAGTAGATTAGCTCTAGTCTCAAAACCACCATTAACAACTAAACACGACCGATACACTTGGTCAACAATAATAAAATCTCCTATAGACGTGGACACATAGATAGGAGAACTCAAAGAATCACGGAATATACCCAATTATGGAGCAAAATAAGATGATGCATAGGAATAAGTGGAGCCTAGATCAAATAAGACTGATGTATCTCTATGAAAAAATGGAGCAATACCTATGATAACTAAGTCAGATGCAACCGCCTTTATCCTAGCAGGAAGAGCATAATATCTGGCCTGGCCTCCCCCTCTAGGGCGACCTCTACCTGCCTGACCTCCACCTCTAGTTGGTTGTGCAGGTAGAGTGACAACTGGTGCGGTAACCACAACCTGAGAAGCCTGAGGGCCCTGTGGAATATGTGGGGACTGAGTAGTCTGTGGAGGTGCACCCCTCCTGATTCTGGGGCAATCCGTCACCATATGACGAGTGTCACCACACTCAAAATAAGCTCTCAGAGGATGTGGCTACTGAGACTGACTCGGGTCTGGTTGGCTGGACTGACCACTAAAAGCACCCCGTGAAGAAAGTACACTAGATAGTGGCAATGCATAATGGGTGACCTATAGCCTAGAAGCGGCCGGAATACCTCTAGAAGCTGGAACTGCGGAATGAACAGGGCGGCTCATATAACCCCTACATGACGGGCTGCAACTAGGGCACGGGCACCACTATATAGGCCGGAATCTCGAGGCCACTTGGCCTCCCTCTCCTTTATCTCACAGGCCCACATACCCTCTAATCTCCTAGCGATCTCCACTACCTGCTGGTATGGGATGTCCATCTCCAACTCTCGGGCCATGCTGAATCTGATACAAGGGTTGAGCTTCTTGATAAATCGACGAACTCGCTCTCTGACATTTGAGACTAAAGTGATGCATTCCTAGATGATCCACGTCCAATTGCACTCAATAGTGAGTGGAAATTCTCATTGAAAGAATAGTACCCAACAAGAGTCGGGGTCGATTTCCACAGGAAGTTACTAGGGGTGTTAGGAGGATACACTTGACAAAAGCGAAAGGAATAGCTAAATTGCACTTCCACAACAGGTTTTGATTTCTAATTCTAATTTTACTCTAGCAATTATAAGCTAAAAAAAGAAACTAGAAGCGAATCAGTATTTTTTGTGCTTTTCAAAATAGTTTAAAGACCTAGGGTTGTGACCATAACCTAGGTGTTTGCCTAATGGGATAAAGACATTAATGCTTGTTTTGTTGATTGGGGTGTATTATAGCTCTGAACTCTACATTACCTACTCAATACCTCTCGATCAAATAGTGATTTTTCCCAATTTGGCTTTCTCAAGTCCAAATGGATATCAACCAAAATAGTTGATAAGAGCTCAAGTCGGGTTATTACTATCTCTAGGTTGAACTCGTTAATTGGGTTAATCAATCTCTCAATTGACCCAATTCCTTGTTAGCTAAGTTATCCTAGACTAGGTCCCTCATTCTCAAGTAGATACTAAGTCAAATAGGCATGAATCAGTGTTTTCAACCAATAATTCTAAAATTGAAGCATGAACTAAGATAAATAATCAACACTCAATCATAAACATACAGTAAATTAGATACCCATGAGGTTTACACACTAGGATTGGGTCACAACCCTAGAAAAAGTCTAGCTACTCAAATGGGTTTGAAGAAAATAAAGAGAAAATCTAATTAAACTCATAATGGAAGATTAAAATGATCAAATCTAATATAAATACACCAAAATAATGTAAAAATTCCTAAAGTTGTAAAGAAAAAGGGCTACAGTAACTTCAGATGTTCAAACTTGACCTAATTTTGCGAAACTCGTTTATTTATACATGGCTGAAAATCTCGAACAAAAATGCACCTCGGGAGGTTCTGCGGCTGCACAATTCCATGTGTGGTCCGTAGATTACTTCGGCTGGCAAGAAGTGGAGTTCTGCGGCCACACATTTCTAAACTGCGACCGCGAAGCAATCTTCTGCGGTCACATATTTCTGGACTGCGGCCGCAAGGCATTCTTATGCGGCCGCAGAAGATTGCTTCGCGGTTGCAGTTTAGAAATGTGCGGCCGCAGAACTCCACTTCTTGCCAGTCGAAGTTTATGCGACTGCACATTTATTGTGCGGTCCGCAATTCCCAAAGGCTCCTGGACTTGGTCTTATTGCATACTCTCTAATCTTTGACTCTTAGCCCAATTCTGCGGCCGCACAATTCATGTGTGGTTCGCACATTGCTGAAAGATCTGCTAAATTTTTCTTTTTGTTTTACGGCCGCAGAATTCCTTCTGCGGACCGCACATTTGTGCTTCTGCGCCCTTTATTGCATTATGCTTCGGGACACTCCTTTTTTAGTCGAATTTTATCTCGAGAGATCAAACTTCTAGCATTCCTGCAATTTTGCATAATTTTATTAGTTCCGGGAACACAATTCAATACTTTCAAACTAAAACAAAAGCTAAAAGGTGCTAATAAGCAGTCAAAATCCCCACTTATCAACTTCCCCAACCATAAGTCTTTGCTTGTCCTCAAGCAAATAAATTTGTTCCTACCCCCAAAAGTTAAGGGTCATTTCAGCAATTCAAAGGTGAGCCATCCACACATCAGTTGGGACCAACAATTACCCACATTACTCATGTATTATCAACAAGACGACAAGTTAAACATTCATGCACATATAGTTCTAATGTCAATTTAGCTTCAAGAATTGACTTTACTCCTCAAGGACTCTTGCTCTATCATGTAGGTCATGGTAGACTCCAAATCCTCCTCTACTTTCCATTTGCTAGGCTCACTTAAGAAATTTGGCACTCAATCCAAAGATTTATTAAAGGTTCACTCATCTCTCTCAAGAGAATGCCACAAATACGGCTTCAAGTATCATAGGCTTGCCCCTCATGTAGATCGCCACTAATGTAAGATCACTTGGCTTGAAAGCAAATAGGACTTCTTTCAGGATGTAATGAAGGCTTTTGGATTAGGGTCGGATACAGTATGGGTGAGTGATTACACCTTTCCTTAAGCACTCCATCTTTCAATTCTCGGCTCACACTTTGCCAATTTTTAGAGGCACTTTCTTTTATTAGGGACTGGAGAGATTAACATCACTCTTCTTTGATCATTTCATTCTTTTTATTCCTTTTTGATTTCTCCATGTTTGGGATAATCACCTCTTTTTGGATCCACTCAACCCTTCCACTTATTCACTTTCTGCAATTTTCTTTTTGTTCTTTTCTTTTCTTGCCTTCTCTTCTCATAGAGATCATTTCTTTTCTCTTTTTGTGCCTTGATACCTTTTTCAAGTTCCCCGTCTCTCCTCCAAACTTACGTTTTAAGCCATTTGTTCACAAGAGTTTTAAGGAAAGTTGGGGTGCCAAGAGAGGGTCGCGACCAAACGGGTAAAGGCTTATAACATGGTTATCAAATGAGAAAGGATAGAGGCTCAAAGAGGTTGACTAGGGATAATGACATTGGTTGGCAACAGAAAACTCAAACGGGCCAAGGAGAGCCTACAATCACTTCTCAAACTAAGCAAAATTTAGGATTTCGCCTTGAAATACATTCGGGGCAAGTCTAGACCCTTCACACGGATACTTGGACTAGCAACAACTCATCTCACTCCTCACGCAACCGGATTGTTAAAGAGGATAGAGTCGAGGGCCCATGATCTCATCCAATTTCACACCTCAATTCAAGGTTATGAAACGGTCAAATGTAATGATACTACCCAACAAGAGTCGGGGTCGATTTACACAAGGAGCTATATATGGGAGTTAGGAGTATATATTGTAGTATGTGAATCTGACTATCTCAATTTACACTTCCACAAATTAGAGTTGTTTTCAAGTCTAATTTAAAACTAAGAGTGCAAGTTGAGAAATAAAACAAAACAAATTATTTTTGTTGTTTTTCAAGTTTTGTAAAAAAAAAAAGCCTAGGGCTATTACATCGCCTAGGTGTATGCGTAATGGGATATAAACCTTAATGCTTGTTTTATTGATCAGGGTGTATTATAGCTATCAACACTCAATTACTCAGTCAATACCTCTCGGTCAGAGAGTGATTTTGCCTAATTTAGCTTTCTCAAGTCCAAATAGGTATTGCACAAAACGGTTGATAAAAGCTCAAGTCGGGTTATTACTATCTCTAGGTTGAACCTTTTAATTGAGATTATCAATCTCTCGATTGACCCAATTTCTTGTTAGTCAAGTTTTCCTAGACTAAGTCTCTCTTTCTCAAGTAGAGACCAAGTCAAATAGGCATGAAATAATGTTTGCAACCATTAATTCCACAAATTAAAGCACGAACAAGACTAAATAATAAACACTCAACCATAAACAGGTATTAAATTAAACACCCATAAGGTTTACACACTAGGATTCAGTCACAACCCTAGTAAAAATCTAGCTACTCATGCTTGAATTGAAGAAAAAGAAGAAGAAATACTAATTAAACTCATATTGCAAAGTTAAAATGATAAAATCTATGTTAAAATATCCCGAAATATGAAAAACTACTAAAAGAAGTAAAGAGAAACAGATACTGTAGCAGCTGATGTAAAAAGTTGACCTAAAATTGTGAAACTCATCTATTTATATAACGCTGCAAATTTCAGACAAAAATGCCCTTCGGGAGGTTCTGCGGCCCACAATTCCATGTGCGGTCCATAGATTTCTTCAATTTGTGGGAACTGGAGGTCTACAGAATTTTGATCTGCGGCCAGGAGGCCTTCTTTTTGCAGTCCGCAGAATTATAACTGTGAGGCTCTTTTGCGGTCCGCACAACTACATATGCGGCCACGTAGCACTTCTTCTGCGTCCGCACAATTACATCTGCGGCCGCACTTCTGGGAGACTTGGAATGCACATTCTCTGAACTTTTGTTCCTAGCCATCTTCTGCGGCCGAATTGCGGACCGCACTTTGCACAAAGATCTGCTGCCTTTTTCTTCATCATTTGCGGATGCAGATGATATTCTGCGGTCCGCGCTTCTGAGCTTTTGTCTCTTTTATGGCCTTGAGTTTAGATTACTCCTTTTTTGAGTTGGATTTCATCTCAGGAGTCCATCTTCCAATATTCCTGCAATTTAGCATATTTTATTAGTTTTTGGGAACACAATTAAATATTTTTGGACTAAAACAAAAGCTAAAAGGCGCTAATAAGTAGTTAAAATCCCCATTATCAACTCCCCCAAACATAAGTTTTTGCTTGTCCTCAAGCAAATAAATTAGTTCCCACCTCCACAAGTTAAGGGTCATTCCAGCTAATCAAAGGTGAGTTATTCACACATTAATTGGGACTAACAATTATCCACACCACTTATGAATTATCAACAAGGCAACAAGCTAAACTTTTATGCACAAGTAGGTCTAATGTGACACTTGAGCATCAAGAGTTAACTTTACTCATCAAAGAAGCTCGCTCTTTCATGTAGGTCATTGTGGATCCCAAATTCCTCCTCCTCTACTCTCTGTTTGCCTATCTCTTTTAAGAATTTTAGCACTCAATCCAAAAAGTTTCGAAAGGTTCACTCATCTCTCTCAAAAGAATGTCGCAAGTATGACTTTAAGTACCATAGGCTTGCCTCTCATGTAGATCACCACTAATGTAAACTCACTCGGGTTGAAATCACTTAGGGCTTTTTTGGAATGCAATGAAGGCTTTTGGACTAAGGTTGAATATGCTACGCTAGAGCGGGTTCATCTTTCCTTAAGCACTCCATTTTCTGTAATCGGCTCATGCTTTGCCAATTCTATGAGGCATTTTTCTTTTCCTTGGGGGAAACGAAAGAGAGTTAACATCACTCTTTCTTGATTATGACATTCATTTTCTTCCCTTTTGATTTTCCATGCTTTGCAACATTACTTTTCTTTGAATCCCTTCAACTTTTCCACTTATTCACTTTCTTTTTACATTTTTCTTTTTGCTCTTTCCTTTTCATCATTTCTTTTCTCTTTTTGTGCCTTGATACCTTTTCCAAGTTCCTTGTCTCTCCCCCAAACTTCCATTTTTTAATCCAATTGTTTCACAAGAGTGTTAAGGAAAGCTCGAGTGCCAGAGAGGGTCACAACAAAACGGGTGAAGGCTTGTGACATGGTTACAAATGAGAAAGGTTTGAGGATCAAATGGATTGACTAGGGATAACAACATTGGTGGGATATGAAAAACTTCAAGTGAGTCAAGGAAAGCCTACAATCACTTCTCAAGCCAAGCAAAACTTAATATTTCGCCTTGAAACACATTGGGGGCAAGTTCTAGACCATTCGCACGGGTACTTGGACTTGCAACAAAAACATCTCACTTCTCACGCAGTTGGATTGTTAAAGAGGATAGAGTCAAGGGCCCACAACGACCATATTCAAGATTGAAAATCACTATTTTTCGACTAAACCACTCGATGATTGCCTAAGCCAACACAAGAGTCACAAGGTCAGTAACTAGAGCTATTTCTTTCCAGAAACCTTGTTTCTAACCATAAGCGCGTAGTTAAGTGTGTTGGTACCAAGTGAAGCATGTTTGACTCTTCGAGCATGACTCAATTAGGTCTTTTTATTCATTACTACCAGTATTATAACCTAAACACCAAAAACAGACTCAATCCCTTAAGATTGGGAAGAGTCACCCGATTCACACAAAAACTACTTTTGGAAGGAAACGCGGCATTAAGAAAATCAAAGGCTTATTATCTACCAAAACATGAAAAAAAAAAAAAGAAGCTATTAAATCAAAAAGAAGCTACTTAGTTAAACACTAACTAATAAGAAAACAAACATAAAAGAAGCTACAAAATAAAAACTATTAAAAGCGTAACAAATATACATAATGAGAGAGTAGAGAGAATATATACATAATAAGAAAGAAGAAGAAAATAGTATTAAGTTAATTACAGGCCAAACGTTTCAGAATCAGCAAAATATATCAAATAAACTCCACCA
>MCJB01037496.1:233016-277942 GCA_002018475.1 Nicotiana obtusifolia | reverse complement strand
GCTGGGTTGGTGAACATCTGACGTTAGCCTCGGCAGTGTTAGCTGCAATGTCTGGCTCCTCAGACTGGCCAGCTAGTGCTGTATGTGCTGTAGGATCTGGGCCTGGATGGTGCTGGTCAATCAACATGTCAAATGGAATGTCTCCAGCTGCTGCAAGCTTGGTAACCTGCCTCCGGAGCTTGTCCATTGACTTCTTGGAGGCTTGGGACTTCCACATCTTCTTCACTTCCTTTCCCAGCTCTTTTATTACTGACCCATGTTGCACCAGAGTGGCCATAATTGTGTTCTGATTCTCCAAGAGCTTCTTCAAAGTTTCTTCAACGGTGGGGGGAATATGGGGTGCCAGAATGGATGATTGTGCTGCAACATTACTGGATGTACCAGACAGCTTTGTAGTAGTTGTCTGCATCTAGTTATTAAGGCTCGCCAATGTCTGGAAGACTCGTAGCGCAGATAATAGAATAGTGGGCATCGGCATCAGCTTCAAAGCCGAGGTGGAAGGCACTGAGGCTGAAGGTGGGGGCATAAATGTTGCACGGGCTGAAGGCACTACTGAAGTAGATGGCATGTCGGCTGTCTCTGCAGCTACCACCGATGGCTCATCAGACTGGCCTATGCTGGTAGTAGCTGACCCTTTTTCTTAGGGTTGTGTGCATCCATCAGAGAATACCATGAGAAGGACTTCTTAGCCCGAACCTTTGTATCAAAATCTCTCGGTTCCACCCGTGCATCCGTAAGATACACAGTAATGGTGTTGGGATAAGGGTAGGAGGTATCATCTTGCCTGGCAACCACAGATATGTTGGCCGACATCGCGGCACCCACATTGATCGGGTACCGGCCATGACGGAGGCGACTAGAACTACCTGCGGGATAGGAATGTTTGTTTCATTCTGGCATAGGTCTAGTCTGCTGTAGACAAAGGTATGCGATCCCTTCACCTCAAAGTTTAGGGTGTTCCCCGCTGAATAGGAACCCCTGCTGCGATCCATGATGGTGGTGGCCCTGGAGCTGCAAGAATCTCAGCTAGCGATGGGTGAGCTCCATCTCCCATTGCCAGCCTGCTGTAGACAAAGGTCTGCCATCCCTTCGCCTCAAAGTTTAGGGTGTTCCGCGAAATAGGAACCCCCGCTGTGATCCATGATGGTGGTGGCCCCGGAGCTACAAGAATCTCAGCTAGCCATGGGCAAGCTCCATCTCCCATTGCCAGCTTCTCCAAGTACTGTGCATGCTCAACATCATCAAACCCCAAGTGGGTGTTCAATGTGTGCTAGTCAAACCGCACCTTCAGATTCCTCACTTTGGTCACTTTTGTCCCATTCTTTATGTGCGCCACATTGGCGTAGAACTCTCAGACAAGATACTCCTTTGCGTCCACTACGCTCTAGGTGAACCAACTCCATCCCTTCCGCTCTCCGAACTGTCTCAGGACTACCGGGTTCTACTTTTCAAGGTCTTTCAGTTGGAACTATCGCTCAAGAGTGAGCGATCTCACTAGCCACCACCCACGGAAACTTGTGAAGGCAGCCAGACTGACGAACCGGTCATCCCAGACCTCTTTCTTCTTTGACCGCTCAAGGCCGGAAACTGTAGTATCTCCCCTTCGACCATCATTCGGAATATCACCAACTGTAACTACTGGTGCCTCAGGAACAGGTATAGAGGAGGGCTCAGAAGCCTAACTAGCACTCTCCGAACCCTCGGAGGTGCTATGTAATATGGAAGGCTCGTTCCGGAGTTGATACCTCCTCGGTGGCTTTGATTGGACAGTTGGCTGCTCTTGAACTGAGTTGCCCTCCGATGCTTCCCTAGATGGGGCATAAGAACTGGATTCAGAGGGCTCCACATTTCTTCCTAGGCTGGTTGTATCCTTCTTTGTGATTATCTTTTGGAGGGCGAGGGGTAAAGTACTTTTGCCTCGGCCTCTGGAAGGTTTACCCCTCCCCTTTGAAGTATCTCCTCGACCTCAAGATCTAACCATTTTCTATAACAAGCAACAGTAGGTGTTAGTTGTAATTCAAGTGTAACATACAAGAACACACCAGAGAGACAGTGAACACACAGTGCAAAATATGCTTGCAGGGCAGGGGAGTGCGGTCCACACAATTATAAGTGCGGTCGTAGGCAAGGCATTTCGGACCGCACAATTGATCTTGTGGCCCGCGGAACTGAATCTTCGGTACGCATAATTATTAGTGCGACCGCAGACTTGGAATGCAGTCCGCACTTTTATCATTGCAGCCGCAGCTCAGATACCCCAAAATGCCAACTCTCTGATGACAGAGAGTGAGCTGTTTTGCGGCTGCAATCACTGGTCTGTACAATTTTCATCGCGGCCGCAGAATCAGTCTTGACTAGTGTACCCTAATCTCAACTTCTGCAGACCGCATAATTTCTTGTGCAGCCGCAGATTTCAAAACATTTATGTTAGGGTTAACAATTTTTTTCACAAACTTGACATGGTGTTAACATTTAAGCATGAAAATCAACTTACCCATTCCCCTTAGAGTAATTACGAGTTGACCCGCTACAGGATAAACCCCACATGGTTGTAAAATTAAGTATTACTGACAAAATGGCCTAAAACTAACTAACAAATTGCAAATTAAACTAAAAGTTGAAAAATTCTACAAGTAATTGAGGCATACCAGTTATGAAGTAGTGCAAATGAGTGATCACATATGTTGATTGTGTGTGGCAGATGATTTAACAGACGATTTCAATATTTTAGTGCGAGTGCTCAGAGAGGGAAAAAACGAACAGTAGCCCTAAGTCTACTATTTATACTGGACGGTCTTACTAAGGGACAAAGGGATGAGTGCGGCCGCAGAATTCCTACTGCGGTCCGCACTCTGTTACCTAGGGCTCAAAAGTGCTTGCTGATCTGCGGTCCGCAGAATTTGCAGTGCGACCACAGATTTTTGTTATGGACCGCAGATTTTGATGTGTGGCCGCACTTTGGCTATTTCTCTAACAAACCAACTTCAGAGAGTTTGCATTTTCCCCTTTGAATTTGTGTATTCCGCACTGTAATTGTGCGGCTGCAGTTCCCTTTTGCTGTAGCAATCACAATTGTGCGGTCCGCACAATGTACATGCGGTCCACACTTCTTTCCATACTTAACCAATTTTCTGGACACAGTTCCTGTAAAGTTCATTCATCCCTGCAACACACTTCAAATCCAGTTAGCACAAAAATAACGCCTATCTACAAAAGAAGAAAGAAAAGAAAAATGAACATGTGTTGCCTCCCAAGAAGCGCATGAGTTAACGTCGCGGCACGATGCAGATTACCATCATTTGAAATGAATAACTACCACCACGTGGCCATCATCAACCTTTCCAAAATAATGCTTCACCCGATGATCATTGACTCAGAATACCTCATCATTTTTGTTCTTCAAGTCCAAAGCACCAAAAGGTTTCACACCCACAATTTCAAAGGGACCACTCCACTTATTTCAGCTTTCCGGGAAACATCTTCAATTGTGAGTTGAACAACAAAATAAGATCGCCAACCTTGAACTCCTTATTCCAAATGTATTTGTCATGAAGGCACTTCATCTTATTTTTGTACAAGGACGAACTTGCATATACATGGTACAGAAACTCATCCAATTCATTCAAATGTGCAACCCGCAAGTTAGCAGCTGCATCCCAATCAAGATTCAACTTCTTTAAAGCCCACATGGCTTTGTGCTCAAGTTCTACTAGAAGATGACAAGCTTTGCCAAACACCAACCAGTATGGAGACATCCCGATAGGAGTTTTGAAAGCAGTCTGATAAGCCCATAGTGCATCATCAAGCTTCTTTAACTAATCCGTCCGATTAGCATTCACTATTTTGGACAAGATACTCTTTATATCTCGGTTGGAAAATTCCACTTGAACGCTAGCTTGTGGATGATAGGAAGTAGTAACTTTATGAGTGAATATTTGCCAAGAAAAGTGTCAAAAGCCTTGTTGCAAAAATGCGATCCCTCATCGCTTATGATAGCCCGCGGAGTACCAAATCTTGTGAAAATATTCTTCTTCAAGAACGCCACCACACTTCCCGCTTCATTGTTGGGTAGGGCAATGGCCTCAACCCATTTAGACACATGATCAACTGCGACCAAGATGTAGGTGTTTCCACAAGAACTCACAAAAGGACCCATGAAGCCGATACCCCACACGTCAAAGATATCAATCTCCAAAATGGTAGTGAGAGGCATTTCATTCTTCTTCGAGATTCCACCATCCCATTGGCATTCATCACATCTTTTCACCATATCATTTGCATCTTTGTAAAGAGTGGGCCAATAGAAATCGCAACTTAGCACTTTGGCCGTCGTTCTTGCTCCGCCATGGTGACCGCCATAAGGCGAAGAATGGAAAGCCTCAAGAATAACATTTTACTCTTCGTCCAGTACACATATTCTAATTACCCCATCCGTACAAATCTGGAAAAGGTATGGCTCATCCCAATAATAATCTCGACAATCTTGTTTGAGCTTCTTCCTTTCATTTGAAGAAAAATCATCCGGGATGTTTCCACACACAAGGAAGTTTGCTAGATCCGCAAACCATGGCACCTCCTTCATTGAAATACCCAGGAGTTGCTCGTCAGGGAAGGATTCATTGATTTCAAGGCCATCATGCGGACTCCTCTCCTCCTCCAAAAGAGACAAGTAGTCCGCCACTTGATTTTCACCCCCTTTTCGAGCTTGGGTGTCAATATCAAACTCTTGCAATAATACCACCCTTCTCATTAACTAAGCTTTTGAATGTTTATTGCTTATAAGATAGCGAAGTGTCCATGAGCCGTATGAACAATAACCTTTGCACCCATCAAGTATGGGAGGAACTTCTCAATTGCAAACACAATGGCAAGGAGCTCTTTCTCTATAACGGTGTAATTGACTTGGGAATCATTCATGGTCTTACTAGCATAGTAGAACAGATGAAAAACCTTGTTGATGTGTTTCCCCAAAACTGCTCCAACCGCTACATCACTAGCATCGCACATAAGCTTAAAAGGAATACTCCAATAGGAGCGGTGATAATGGGAGTGGTTGTCAACTTGAACTTTAGCAATTCAAAGGCTCTCATGCAATCATCATTGAAGTGAAACTTAGCATCTTTCTCTAAGAGCTTGCACAATGGGTTCACCACTTTAGAAAAATCCTTTATGAAGCGCTGGTAGAACCCCGCGTGACCCAAGAAACTTCGCACGCCTTTCACCGAAGTTGGAGGTGGAAGTTTAGAAATCACCTCTATCTTCACCTTGTTGACCTCGATGCCATTCTTTGAAATCTTGTCGCCAAGTAAAATGCCTTCCTCGACCATGAAATGGCATTTCTCCCAATTCAACACCAAGTTTGTTCCTTCACACCTTGCCTATACTCTATCCAAATTTTCCAAACAATCATCAAAGGAATCCTCGACTACCGAGAAGTCATCATGAAGACTTCAAGGTAGTCCTCTACCATATCTGTAAATATCGCCATCATACACCTTTGAAAAGTCGTTGGTGCATTGCATAAGCCGAATGGCATCCGCTTGAAAGTGAAAGTGCCATATGGACATGTGAAAGTTGTTTTCTTTTGATCTTCCGGCGCAATAAGGATTTGGTTGTAGCTCGAATATCCATCTAGAAAGCAATAGAAAGCACGGCTGGCCAACCTATCAAGTATTTGGTCAAGGAAGGGAAGTGAAAAATGGTCTTTCCTCGTGACTTTGTTTAGTTTGCGATAGTCCATACACACTCTTCACCCGGTCACCGTTCTTGTGGGAATCAACTCGTTCTTGTCATTGGTGGCCACTATTATGGCCCCCTTCTTTGGGACACATTGCACCGAAGAAGTCCACAAACTATCGGAAATGGGGTAGACAACCCCGGCATCTAACCACTTGATGATCTCTTTTTTGACCACGTCTTGTATGACTTCATTTAGTCTCCTTTGATGTTCAATGGATGGTTTGGCATCTTCCTCCAAGTTAATCTTGTGCATTCAAAATACGGGGCTTATCCCCCGAATATCTGCCAAAGTCCACCCAATAGCTTTCTTCCTCTTGTGGAGCACCGCCAATGTAGAGTCAACCTGCGCGCTAGTCAAACAAGAGGAAAGAATAACTGATAAAGTAGAACAAGGGCCAAGAAATTCATACCTAAGATATGGAGGCAATGGCTTTAACTCCAAGGTAGAAGGCTCTTCAATTGAAGGCTTTGTAGGAGGAGTTTTCCTATTTTCAAGATCCAAGGAAAGTTTTGGGGGTGCATAGTTGTACGACCCTATTCCTTGCAAAGAATTCACGCATTCCATGAAGTCATCCATCTCGTCATCAACAAAGTTGAGCAAGACGGCCTCCAACATATCAACCACATTAATCGTGGCATTTGTATCATCAATAATCACATTGGTCACCAAGTCCACGAAGTAACACACTTCATTGCTATTCGGTTGCCGTATAGATTTGCACACGTGGAAGACCACCTTTTCATTACCCACCCGGAAAGTGAGTTCTCCAGCTTCTACATCAACAAGATCCTTCCCCGTAGCAAGGAAATATCTTCCAAGAATAATCGACACCTCATAGTCCACTTCACAATCAAGAATAACAAAATTCGCTTGGAGAATGAACTTATCAACACGAACCAATACATCTTCAATCACTCCCAATGATCTCTTCATTGTACGATCGGACATTTGTAATCTCATAGATGTGGGTCTTGGTTGCCCAATTCCCAAGGTCTTAAAAACTGAATAGAGCATCAAATTGATACTCGCCCAAGATCACAAAGAGCTTTGGCAAACTCAGCACTTCCAATTGTACAAGGGATTGTGAAAAGCACCGGGATCTTCCAATTTAGGAACCATCGAATGCACAATTGCACTCACTTGATGAGTGACTTTGATAGTTTCAAAATTCATCCACCGCTTCTTTGTCACCAAATCCTTCATAAACTTTGCATAACCGGGCATTTTCTCTAAGGCTTCAACTAATGGCACATGTGTCAAGAGACTCTTCATCATGTCAATGAATTTTTTGAATTGATTTCTCGCGAGTTTGTTTGGCGAGCCTTTGAGGATATGGAGGAGGTGGCTTAGGACATGGTGCCTTAGCCTTTTGCACGACCGGTTCCGGTATGTCAATAACATGATCCCTAGACGGGTTCACTTCCTCTTGAGTCTCTTCCACCATGTCATTAATATCAATCTCCCTTCATAATTTGTTTGTACCATATTGTTCGGGATCTCTTCTTCTTCTAGCACTTGCTCATAATCCACAAGTTGCCTTTGACTTGAGGTAGGTGCATTCCCACCTCTTCCACTTCTTGTAGTAACGGCCATGGCATGCCTCGTGTTGTTCCCACCCTTTGGGTTCACCACCGTATCACTTGGTAGTTCCCCCTTCAGAAGATAATTTAAAACTTGAGAGATTTGCCCCATTTTCACTTCTAAGTTGTAGATCGATGTGTTGTGTGAGGCAAGTTGGGCATCGAAATCGACATTCTTCTCCATCATTTGCTTGAACATGTTCTCAATACAACCCATTTTATTGTTGGAAGAACTAGGACCATGGGAAGGATAAAGGGGTGGGTTGCTCGGTTGTTGATACATCGGGGGCCTTTAAGAACCCGACCCCCGATTTCCTTGATTGTTATTCCGCCCACCTTGATTGTTGCCTCCCCAGTTGCCTTGGTTATTATTGTTATGCCAATTCTCTTGATTATTGTCTCCACTCCAATTGCCTTGATTGTTGTTATTCTAATTGCTTTGATTGTTTCCACCACTCCAATTACCTTGATTGTTTAGAATTCCAATTGCCTTGATTATTTTGAGGTCTCCATTGTTGTTGGCTAGGGCCTTGAAAGTTGTTTCTTTGCCCTTGAAAGTTGTTCACATATTGGACCTCTTCTTCTTGGTCATTGTAAAAGTCATCTTGATCAAATCCACTATCATCTGGCACAAAATTATCCATTCTTTGTTGCACTTGTGGACTTCATGTTCTTTGCTTGTTCACCATCATACTTACTCCCTCCATTGCATTGACTTGCCTCGAGTTCTGCACTTGTTGAAGTTGAGCCTTTGCCAATTGGTTCATGGTGGTGGTCAACTCGACTATGGCTTGTCCATGGTCATGGAATTATTTGTGAAAAAGAATCACATTGGGATCACCTTGTGAAATATTAGCCCGAGATTGCCATGACGATGAAGTATCCGCCATCTCATCCAAGATATCACATGCCTCCGCATGGCATCGTCATGAAGTTCCCACCGGCAAGTTGATTCACTATACATTGGTTGTTGTGTTGATCCCCCAATAGAAAGTTTGTTGAATCGTGTTCTCCGTCATGTCGTAGTTGGGGCACTCTTTCACCATTGTTCTATACCTTTCCCATATCTCGTGTAGTGGTTCATTAGACTCTTGCTTGAATGCTAGAATTTCATCCTGAAGAATAGCCATGTACCTGGGAGAGAAGTACTTAGAAATAAATTTCTCCGCTAATTCATCCCAAGTATGAATGAAATGATTTGGCAAACGTTCCAACCAATCTAATGCTTTCCCCCATAGAGAGAAGGGAAAAAGCCTTAGCCTCAAAGCATCCTCGGAGACATTTGTTTGTTTACTCCCCCAACACGTATCTACGAACCCTTTCAAGTGTTTATATGCATTTTGACCCGGTGCACCGGTGAAGAACCCTCGTTGCTCGAGCAAAGTGAGCATCACGTTTGTTATTTGAAAGTTGCTCGCCCTAATACGGGGAGGGACTATAGCACTTGCATACCCTTCATTTGGCAACACCCGCTGTGGAGCCGCTCGAGGTGGAGGTGGGGGTGGAGCGGGCACATTGTCTTGAGGCGCTCGGCCTCGTCTATTGGCTTGAAGTTCAAGAGGGACCTCATCCATTTGATCATCCTCAACGTCCACATACCCCAAAGCTATTTTTTCGAGCTCGTTGTTTTGCCATGATTGCACCTACAATAATTTAACCCGTTAGTAACAAGGAAGAAAAAGAAGATATTCCCAAAAACACATCTAAATATATAGTTAACACCGTTTTTTTAGCTCCCCAGCAACGGCGTCAAATATTGATCTCGTCCAATTTCACACCTCAATTCATTTTCTCACGATGTTTCTGCACTCGTACATATTACTAATTATATTATACTAATCCCTCCCATATAATTAGTACAAAATTAAAAATATTATATTATTTTGTACATCAATGGTAAAATAAATAAAATAAAAGAAGAATATAATATAAGAACTATAAATGTTAGCTCAAAAAATTTATTATATGCATGAAAAATTAAAAAAACTTAACTTTATAAAGTGAAAAATTTAGATAGATATACCTTAATAAATTCTTTGACAATTTCAAGTCAAATTTAATGTTACAAAGATAACTTTTGTAGCTTATATATTTTATTAATATTAAAAGCATTACTAATATAACCTTAAGGGCATTAAAGTTTATTAATATTATATGGTCATCAATACTATAGCTTTAAGGGCATAAAAGTCCATTAGAGTCTTTCACATTCAACTTTAATATAGTATGATTATACTTAGCGATTGCCCCCAGTACTCTCTGGAGTGTTCTTTTCCCGCCAAAACAGCGTGAAGTTTGTTTCCTCGTGGAGAGCGTTGGACCAATCGCAGTCGCAATCGCCATTTCGCGATGAGCGGAGAGATGATGAAGAACGGGAAGATTCAACAGAGATTGACGGATATTAGCGGTTTCTCTAAAATATTGTCTCTCTATTTCCCTAACATCGATTTCTCTCTTGATGACTCCAAGTTCATAGTCTGCCTCTCCTCTCAGCTTGCTCGCTTCTTCTCTTCTCCTTCCGGCGAACACTTCGTTTCTCAGGTTAGCTCGAAACAAAATTGTAATGTGTACAAATTGAGAAATGGCTATCTGAATGTACATTGAAATTTATATGAATTGACCGTTGTACTCCAAATTCCGAGTATTTGCTGGTTCTTAGGATTTTTTAGGCTAAACGGTTTGTGTCTTTAATGTTTTCGAATGATAAACTTGATGATTGGAGTCTGTATCTGACTATCGTGCTGTGAATGAAGGCGAAATCGATATTATTAGTGAAAAAGAATTACTGATTTACTGATATTCTAATGTAACATTATTTCTAAGTAATTTCAATTGTTGTTTGAATGAAAAACTTTGTCCACTTGAGTAATTTTCAATTGTTGTTGTACTCAAAATTCCGAGTGCATTTGCTATTTTCCCTAGGGTGACTCTGCTAAACTGTTAGTGTATATGATTCTTTCGAAGATGAACTTGATGATCGGGGTCTGTATCTGTGACTTTGAATGAAGGCGAGATTGATGCTATTAGTAAAAGAAAAATTACTGATTTACTGATTTTCTTATGTAACATTACTTCTAAGTAATTTTCAATTGCTGTAGTTGAATGAAAAACTTTGTCCACTCGAGTCTGTGTCTGTCAATTTATGGCATAGCTTGGTACTAATAGTAAAGGAAAATGGCTGATTTACTGACTTTATCATGTAAGATTTTGATTTTATTGGCCAAGCTATTTTCAATTGCTGGATAATTATGATAATTGGAATTTTAAGATAAAGGTTAAGGACTGACATTGAATTGTTATTTCTAGGTGAAGGAGGTTGATGGCACGTTCTCATTGCCACTGGACTTTCTCCAGTTCCGTAAACTTTCTGAATTACAGGAATTTTGTGCAATTTTAGAGAGTAAACCTAAAGATGCTCTGTTGTGTATGAGTGCTTCATTACACAAGGTAGTAGATTTATATTTATGAAATTCAATTTATTCACATATTTATATCGTTTTATCTTAGTTGTATCAGTGTGTTGCTGATGCTAGCAGGTATTCTTTGAGAAATTGGGAGATGAAAGTTTTGATGATTTTGTGAAGATAAATATCCGTCTCCACAACTACCCTGAATCAGTGATTGCATTGAAGAACCTAAAAGCCGCTTATATTGGTAAAGATTATATTCAACCTTACATTTACTCTTTAGATATGAAGTAGTTTAATGCATCGTTATCAAAGGCGCGCTTAAAGCACTTAAGCCCTAAAGCGAGGCTCAAAACGTGTTGAGCGCTTCGCCTCGCTTAGGGGGCGCTTCAGTGTCATCAAGGCTCTAAGGCATACTTTTCCTTACCAATGAGCGTAATCTTGAAGAGGCGACACTAAATAATTGATATTTTACTTTATAATAAATATTCTTCAATTTCTTTGTGCGTACATTTGGTATTCATGCTTATAGATATTAGTCTTGGACTACACTACACATTTGTAGTTTTTCTCCATTTGCGCCTTTTTTTAAATTAAAGCTCACGCTTTATTTGCGCTTTTCGCTTAAAGCCCCAGTAGATGTTAGAGCGTTTTTGCGTTTTACGCCTTTGATAACACTAAATGCTGCTTAGATTCTAAATAATTGAGTATGACGCTTTCAATTGACAGATATGATGCTTTCAATTGACAGATAGGCTTGTCTCTGTACGTGGTACAGTGGTAAAAGTCAGCACAGTCAAGCCTCTGGTGATGCAAATGGATTTTGCCTGTACTAAATGCGGAACCAGTATTACTCGTGACTTTCCAGATGGAAAATTTTCACCTCCACCAATATGTAAATTGCATGGATGCAAATGCAGAACTTTTAATCCCATAAGGTCTACAGCTCGACTTATAGACTTTCAGAAAATAAGGTAAACTCCTCTTCTTTGCTGTCTGCACTTAAACATCTTTATAAGTCATACTATTTGAGTTAAAGATTTAACAGAAAATTCTTGTCTGTTATTCTTTTTATTCATCGTCTCACCTTGCTAATTTCATGTTCATTTCTTATCTTATAATTATCCGTTTCTCCTAGAATTCAGGAGCTGCTGAAATCTGAAAATCATGAAGAGGGGCGGGTACCTCGAACTGTTGAATGTGAACTAACTGAAGATCTTGTGGATGCATGCATCCCTGGAGATATTGTGACCGTCACTGGCATAATTAGGGCTATTAACAACTACATGGATATTGGAGGAGGTAAATGATTTTATAGAGGACACATCATAGATCTGTATGGGTTGTAGAACTGTACTTCCTCCACCTATAAAGCAAATTAATGCCTCTTGTGAGTCTCTTTACGCCTTTCAACAAAAATTCTAAATGTTTTTCCAGCAAAAGTTTCACAGTTAAGTTGCTGCATCTTATGAGCAAAATTTTCTACTAATTTCCTTCCATTCCATATAATATATACATACACACACACACACACACACACACACACATATATATAAAATAAAAAAATAATATAATATACATATATAGAGTGCACATACTGTAATATTGCTCCTGAAAAATGAAAGAAGACTTCATTCAATCACCTGCATGAAGCTTTACTCATATTTTAAAATGCAGTTTGTCTCTATTTTAGTGCAGCAAAAAGCGTGTTACTTCTGATTTCTCCATTGAGTTAGATGATATACGTGATTATCAATAATAGCATTCTTTGATTGGATTGTAACCTATTCCCTTCTGAATTAAGGATATAAAGGAGAAATTTTTGAGAAAAGTTGATCCAGTGTGCTGACCTTGTTTTAATGCACGAGTCTTTTAATTTCATGTAAAACTACGTTTTTGGTCACAAGCTTCAAATGCACCTGACTGATAGGAAATAGGATTCAGATTCAATTATAGGCTTAAACCTGATGCAGACTAGTAATATCATCAGTGTTAATGAATCTTGTAGCTTATTGTTAGTATTACTTTAAAGACTCTTTGAAAAAATCTGAACGACTTGGGTTAAATCCAAAGGGCAGTACCTTCTTATACGTTACCATCTTTTATTCTGAACCTATGTTATTAAGTACTGCTGCTGTCTGCACAAAGTACAATTGATAATGCACTTTGAAATTTCTAATAATGCATTAAAGTACGAACGCTGCTTTTGTTCCTCTGTGTTTGGTCAAAGTCTTGGGTGGATGACATCTATGCTTTTAAGGAAAATACCAATCCAGTGACCAAAATCGCCAGATATCCTCTTTGTGAAATGAGTTTATTTAGGAAAAGAAGGTTTAATGTCTTAATATACTTGTCATTCAAAATGCATATTACTTAGATCAAGTAACTTATGAGTTCTCTGTAAATTTCTTTGCACATAACACAATGGATTCAAAATGATATATTGATAGAGTGCCTTATAATAAATTGACATTCGAAATAGTTATGTTTTAGCACCCTACATTGAGCCAAAAATCACAGATATTTTGCCTTTGCCTGAAATAACTGATATCTGGGACAGACAAACTCATTTTACCAATCTTCCTACCGCACTGGAGAGAAATATGGGATGGTCACATTGAATAATATTGTAGATGCTGTTGATAACTGGATCAAAAATATGCTTTTGATTTGCTGCTATGTACTTCATTTTCAGTTAACCTATGTCAGATTTTAACTGTAAGAGAACCTTCGTAAATGCAGGAAAGTCAAAAAGCAAGAATCAAGGACTTCATTATTTGTATTTAGAAGTAGTTTCTATTACAAACTCAAAGTCTCAATCAACACTGCAGGGTTCACAAGATAATTCTAATGCTAGATCTACAGAGCTTTTTGATTTATTCTCATTCACTTCAAAGGATTTGGAGTTTATTGTTAAGTTTTCTGAAGAATATGGTTCTGATGTCTTCCGACAAGTACTTCAATCTATTTGTCCCTCGATCTATGGTCACGAGCTCGTTAAAGGTATACATAACCACTGGGATGAGTTTTTATTATTATTTCTTTAATAAGCTATCTTTCTTTAATTTATTGATGTGTACTCTGCTGCATGGTGATGAACAAGAGTTTACCTGGTTGTATTAGGACATATATCAAATTGAGAGTCTTTGAAGATGAATTGAGTTCTTTGTATCCAACCCTCTTGTTGGACATTTGGCTTTTCTTTATATCTCATTTTCACAGCATAGAGTAATTATCCAGGGTTGGATTGTTTGTCTTTGGACTCAAGATTAATGCCTTCCAGTCGTAATCCCTTTTCATATGATGATGTGTACCTTTTACTGCAGAATAGAAATCGAGTAGATTCACGTCTATTGGGCGGATGACTATTTTCTCCTTGACTTTTTATTAGTTTTAGGAAAGCAATCTATATAGGTTTTATGAGTTGACTTCTATTTCCATTAAGGATTTCTGTTATGAAAAGGCCGAGTTTTTGAGGTCAAATATTCAGGTGGCAATCCTAGAAAGATAAAAGAAAGAAAAATGTTACAAGCTATGCGAGCTCTATTTTTTACAGTTTGCACTACTCTACTATTAAACTAGAGAATCATGAACTTTTCAAAGCTCTGATGAGGGACAATGGTCAATTTTAATAGTCATGGCTAAATGCTTATATCTGAAGAAGCTCATCAACATTTACAGCAACAATCATGATGCAAGGTCCTATGTACAGCTGATGGTGCTGAGATATGTCTAAGATCTCCATGATGATAGAACTTCTTCCATACTGCTGTTTGCTGGGGAGTAAATTTATCGCCAGCTAAAATGGAATAGAATTCAGGGCATCAAGGACAAGTTATCGGGATACTGTGGACTGAGAATATCTTCAAAAGTGAATCTGCTCATTATTGCGTTTGCTGTTGAAAAGTATATCAAGCAGTTATAGACCAAAAAAAAAAAAAAAAAAAGCCTAGTGAATACCCACAAGTAGGGTCTGGGGAGGAGACTATCGGCTAAAGACAAGATGAAAAGAAGCAGTGGCAACAAGTAGTAATAACAACTCGATGTTAAGAAAATCGAAGTGAAAGATAGCAATCAAACAATAGGTAGTAATAGCAATCTAAGAATAAAAGGGTGAAAATCATTTACATCCCCCAAGTTTACTCTAAAAATCAAACTCATCCTCCAACTTTAAACAATTGTCATTTTCATCCTTTTATCCCATGCAATGTCTATTGTACCCTTTGACATTTTCAACTCCCCATATACGTAATACCTTTTTTATATTATCTAGATATTTTTGAATGCAGGTATTTATTCATAATTTAAATAATATTATATCTTATTATATAATTTAATCCAAGTTCAATAACATTATAAATAAAATAATCGTATTATAAATTTAACATAAGTTGTATTGCTGCTTTTTATTATTATTATTATTATTATTATTATTATTATTATTATGATGTAGATTAAAATGCATATAATGTATGTCAGTGTGTGTGATTTAAGTTCTACTATTTTTATTATTCTTCATGTGTGTATAAAGTTCCGAGTTTTGATTGTTATTAGTAGATTTTTTCTAAATTATAATGAAAGTTCAGGTAAAGTGTAATAGATAATTTTTGCAATTTTATTATATGATTTACCTCTATTTTTCGCCCATCATTTTTTTATTACTTTCATTGTACAATTTATAAAATTTTCAATCTTTTTTTGTTGTAAATAGATTGAGTTTTGATTGCTATTAATAAATTACTGATAAGAGCAAAGTATTTATTGTAATTTTTGTATTTTTCTCATTATTTCACTACTGAACGTCATTAACTTATATGCTTGACTACTACTTCTCACTTTTTTTGGTTTCGAAAAAGTTTCTTTAATTTGTCTATAGGTACGTCGATAACATAAATTGAAATTAAAAAAAATCATTATATTAAAGAATAAAAATAAGAGATAAAAATTTTAGAGGATAAAATAAGCATTTTAAGAAGTCACCTTTGATATAAAGAGCAGAATGATAATTGTTTAAAGTTGGAGCATGAGTTTGATTCTTAAAGCAAACTTGGGGATGTAAATGATTTTCACCCAAGAATAAAAAGATACCATGCTAATACCAATGCTACAGGCGTGAGATAGAAAAGGAAAACATTTAACTACCTACTAACCATCCACCCTAATTTTCGACCTCCACACTCTCCTATTAAGGGTCATGTCCTCGGTAACTCCAACTACGTCATGTTCTCCCCAATTCTTTTTTGGCCTACCTCTACCCCTGTCCCCTCTTCATATCTACCAAGGCCGACCTCTCACACCTCCTAGCTGGGGTATCTGTACTTCTCCTCTTCACATGTCCGAACCATCTCAGTCTCACCTCCCGCATCTTATCTTTCATGGGGGCCACTCCCACCTTATCCCAATAACTTTATTCCTAATCTTATCTAACCTGGTATGTCCACACATCCATCTCAACATCCTCATTTCAGCTACTTTCATCTTCCGGACATGAAAGTTTTTGACTGGCCAACACTCTACCCCATATAACATAGTCGGTCTAACCACCACTTTGTAGAACTTACCTTTGAGTTTTAGTTGCATATTCTTATCTCACAAGACACTGGAAGCGAGCCCCCATTTCATCTACCCTGCTCCAAGTACGGTGTGTGATATCCTCATCAATCTCCCCATTTCCTTGTATTACTGACCTAAGGTATTTTGAAACTACCTCCCCAAAATGACTTTACGTCGCTGAACTTGTACAAGTATTGTGTCTTGGTCCTGCTCAACCTGAAACCTTTAGACTCTAGGGTCTGTCGCCAGACCTCCAGCCTCTTGTTAACACCACCTCATGTTACTTCAATCAGAACTATGTCATCTGCAGTGCAAATAACATACACCACAACACCTCCCCTTGAATTTGTCGTGTCAGTGCGTCCATCGCCAAGAAAAATAAAAACGAGCCAAGAGCTGATCCTTTGTACAACCCCATCACAACCGGAAAGTGTTCTAAGTCTCCTCCCACTGTCCTTACCCGGGTCTTAGCTCCATCATACATGTCTTTAATCACCCTAATGTAGGCTACAAGCACACCTTTAGCCTCCAAACATCTCCAAGCAGTCATAGACACATAACAAGAATTTTGTTCAAATTTTGATGGTATCCTGTGAACTCTCTTCCATAAATAGGAAGTATGATCCAGGATGATTGACTAGTCCAATGCATCTCATGCAATTTTTCATCTTTAAACAAGAGTTTTCACAATTTCTGGCAGTCCTTATTGTAATTCATATCAAGGTTTACCCTCCCAAGAGCGTCTTTCTGTTTTTGGGTATACGTAAAGAAAAGCTTTATATTGATGAATCATTTTGTAATATATTTATTGAGTATACTAATGGTTGAGAAGACAGGTGGCCTGCTTGGCCCACCACCATCAATCATACTACATTAGTTTTTGAAATTGTCAATACAATGGAGCAATTATATGATTATATTTGACGGTCTTTCCTTCAGACTTGTTCTCTGGTTAGGCATGGGAAGATACCTGACTTTTGTGCCCTTTAATTTCTTTGTAGTTGTTGTCATTGTCATCGTTTCTGTTTCCCCTTTTTTGGCTTTGGTGTGCTCTATCTCATGAAGCAGGGACTTGATTTCTTGAGCTGTCAACTGTCTATCCTGCCACTTTTCTTGGAAATACTTCGAATGAGAGAGCGTCTTTTTATTGGATTCGTTAGGTATAAATATATCAAAGGTGAAACACAGCTATCTTCCATTTACTACTTAGATTTTCTTCATCTTTCTCCTCTTAACCAGAAGAAAAACACTGAAATAATCTCTTGCCGGAACTAATATGGAGGAGATTGTTATCACTTGTCCTACTTCCTAAGTGTTTGGCTCGCTTGCTTTTGTGCCTTGAAAAACTCTTGCATTACTTTACCTTGCGTTTGCTTATTGTAACTATGGGTATTTGAGTCATGGAAAAAGGATATACATACATTTGAAACATGATCACATTCCTTTCTTGTTTTGTTTACATTGTGTTTGAGGAATTTGTTTGTGTCCCATGAACTGTTTCAAGTGGTCATTCTGTTGGTTTGTAGATGGCTTGATCGTCTTTACTCTTTTACTTGTTCTCTTTTTTCCTATATAGCGGGAATTACATTAGCTTTATTTGGGGGTGTGAGGAAGCATTCAATGGATCAGAATAAGGTTCCCGTGAGAGGAGATATCCACATAATAATTGTTGGTATGTGACAGAATAGTTTGACTTCTTTGGTCCTTGTGGAAATAAATTCTGTAAGCAGTTACCAATTTTTTTCCTTCTGGAAAGCAATTTAGGTGATCCTGGATTGGGTAAAAGTCAACTACTTCAAGCGGCAGCTTCCATTTCTCCTCGTGGCATATACATTTGTGGTAATGCAACAACCAATGCTGGCCTTACTGTTGCTGTTGTCAAGGATCCTTTGACCGGTGACTATGCGTTTGAAGCAGGTAATAGTTTCTTTTTCTTTTTGCGTGGGATGCAATTTAGAAATTCACCATTCTATTGGATCTTTATGCAGAAAGTTATATTTAAAGCAACACATAGAGGAACTAAAATGAACATTTGGTGTATCATAGTTATATGAGAATTCTTATTAATTTGTTATTTTTGAGGGAGGGTGTGTCGTGTAAAAATGATTTGAACTTGTTATAGTTCCTTGTAATAAAACAGGTGCTATTATAATAGTTCCTAGTTTGTATGGTTGGTACTGTCCTTTATCACCTTCCAGATAGAGGAAAAATCATGAACTACCTGTAAATTTGTCTAGCTATTCTTTTAGAAATTTATAATCTGTATTGTTGTATAGAAAATTTTTTTCTATTGCCTTTTGATGTTATATACTCATTTGTCTAGCTTCAAAATCCAACAAAGAAACCTACTTCCCTTCTCAATCCGAAGAGGAAAAATTAGAGTAGTTGAATGTGATGAGTCTGTAATGTAAAACAAGTCCAGCTTCTTGTAATTCCACAACAGTACTATATTAGTACGGTACATCAATAAAATCTTATAAAAAAAAAATGGTGCGCGAGCTATGTGAATTTTGGTTGTAGCTCCAGCTTATAACAGGTAAGCATATTAAACATCCTGCTGGATTAATGTTAAGAGCCAATATATCTTCCGGAGCTATAGGAATGATATTTAATTGTAATATCAAGTGAAGGGACAGCTAAGACTGTTGACCTAAAACATAAAAAGAAATGTGTCTGATCTCTAATAGTTTAAGCTTTAAACAAGGCAGTTTAAATAATTCTGTATGGAATGAAAAGGTATTGGTCTATAAAAAAGAACCAGACCAGCATGTGATTGATCGTGTTGTAAACCTAAAATAACTAAATAAATGTGACCCCATTCTAGTATTTTAACTTCTAGACAAGGCGGTTCCCACATTTAATTAAAACATTTTGGTGACCGGAAAAATATCAATATGTATCAATTTTCATACAGCAAGTGTTATCACAATCTTGAAGCACATCAGTGCGGGGCCTTGCAGCCTCAACCAGAATCATAGAAGTCAAAAAGGGATGCTCACAATAGAAGTTAGTGACTCTGCCGATATTGTTAACTCATCATTGGTTGCTCATATGATTAGTGACTTTGCTAGTACTGCTGCCTCATCATTGATAAGTTATGTGACAATAGAACACCACCACTGAGGATGCTGATTCTTTACAGCATTGAGTCTACAAAGAGGTTCCCCAATTGGGAGAAACTTGCTTGAGCACATGGAAGCTTCTGCTTTTGGTCATCCAGTTGATATGTATGTTCTAGCGAAGAAGATAAAACTGACTGTCAGTTATCTCATTATTAGCCTGTCAAGGCATCAGTTCGTCAAGGGAAAACTGTTTGGCAAACAATTTTTCCCGGAGAGTTCAGATTTGTTACTCTGAGTTCTGCATACTTGTAGATGCAACTGATGAATACTTTGCTCAGTATAAGGCTTTCTTTCTGCTCTTGAGAAAAGGCTTTTATTTTTGCTTCTTTGATGTTGCCTCATCCAACCATCCTGTTGCCCTTTGGTTTTTAGTGTTGGAATGGTTCGAGGAAACAAATGAATTTGCTACAGAGCAATGCTTGGTAATTAAAATTTCTAGGGCTTGCAATTGTGGGACTGTGAGGACTATGTCGACGGGCATTTTGGCGACTTCACAAAGGTTAAGGGCCTTTCTGACTGGCGGCTGAGACTTTGTAAAAACGTGAAGATTATATCAGTCAATGAATCATAGAGACTGAAAATAGGGTTCTTGGGATGAAAAGATCTGAATAAGAAATAAACATGGTAAATGAATCCATTTTGTATAATTAATCACCCAAGATTCACAAGTTAAGCACCTAGGCTACCAATTAAAAAAAAAAGACACGTAAGTGAATCACTGGGATAAATCTGGTACTAGAGTTTAACTGTGTTAGAGGAGATGCATCTGAATCTGAATCTGAAAGAGAAATTCAGAAAAGAATCTTATGAGGCGGAACCCAAACAAGAGCAAGTGTCTCATTGCCATTTTTTTGTGTATTTTTCAGCAAAAGCAGTGATCCCAACCTAGGTTTGGTAGCCTTTGTTCTCTCTGAAAGTTTTGGTCTTTCCTTTCCTTAAAGAGAGAGCTTCCTTCACCTTTCCAATTTTCTGCCAATAGCCCAATAGACAAGATCTCCTGCCCATTAGCTGCAACATTATTATACGTTGCACATGTTCAGCTTGATCTTCTTCTAGCTCCAGAAGATGTAAGTCAGTCAAGACTTTGAAATGAAAGACGTTCTGGCAGCATAGGTCATAAGACATGCATTTTCAGACAACCAACCATTGCTGACCATTGCTGCGATATTTCTTGACTTGACATACTCCTGAGGTAAACTGACCATGGAATTGAAGCTTGACAAGGAATAAAATAGTCAAAAACCAATATAAGCATGAAACTGGCGGATGGTTTTCAGATCATCATATCAATAGCGGCAAAGAGTTATATTCAAGTAGCTATATGGAGCACTGCATCATCACTTTTGAGTTTTGAGGAGTGAGTGTTGTAATTCCTGTCCAAGTACTGTTATATCCTGTGTTTCTCGTTGTAAAAGACATAAAGATTCCTCTATATTTCATTTTCCCCCTTTTTCTTTTCTTCTTTTTAAGTGGAAGAGAATTTATGCCTTTAGTCATTGCTTATGGTAGTCATCTGGGTCCCAAAATGCTTAATTATACTGTCCTGCATTGCTTTTTGGCATGGTTAGGTGCTATGGTTCTTGCAGATCGTGGATTATGTTGCATTGACGAGTTTGACAAAATGTCTGCAGAACATCAGGTCTTTCTTACTAAATGAATTATACTATCAATTGGTATTTCACACTTAATATCAGGACCTAATTATTTTATCATGACTATAGGCCCTATTAGAGGCTATGGAACAACAGTGCGTCTCTGTTGCAAAGGCGGGACTTGTTGCAAGTTTGCCAGCACGAACATCTGTTTTAGCAGCAGCGAACCCTGTCGGTGGCCACTACAAGTATTTTGAAAAACTCACTCATGTTAATCATTTGAATATTATGGATGATTGGTTTAATGATACTTGATGCCTTTAGATCACTTATTGGGTTATGTAAGCAAAGAATTATTGACACAGCAGTGAAGCACGATGATAATGCTGGAAATTACAAAAAGAGGGGATATCTAACATACAAGTGGTCATGCTATCCTCCTTATATACATTTTTTAGATTAGACCAGAGAGATACCAAACATAAACACTTCACTTTAAGATAAATAAAGTAGTAATTTCGCCCTCGAAGCATCTCTGATTCCTTTCTTTCCATAGACCTAGCAGACACATGCTGGAATTGTTCTCCATATCTGTCTCAGTTCTTTATTGCATTTGCAGCCCATCCAGCTGCTAGAGAGGTCCTTAACAGACAGTGGCATCACCCATTCTATCCCAATAATGTTAATTGTTAAAAGACAAGTTCCAAAGTTGCCTTGCTAAAGAACAACACAGAGAGATGACTACTGTCCTCCGCCTCCTTTTTACACATAAAGCATTTACTGAAAGATCATCATTTCTCTTTTTTGCAAATATATCTGAGTAAGACGTGCATCATCTCCTAGCACCCAACAAAAATAAGCTACATTACTGGGGACTTTGGATCTCCACATCTTCCTCAATGCCATGAAGGGAATTGGACGCCGATGGTTAGCCTCCTGTAGCATAACTTTACAGAAATGTCCCCCCTGCTATGTGAAGTCCAGAAGTTGATGTCTTTAGATCATTATTGGGCTAAAATGCACAAAAGCTCTTCATCATTTTGCTTATTTCTTTAGTTGCTTTGCCTAATGCTTATATTTGCCCTATTTGATCTATTATCTGTTTATCCTTTCAAATTCCACGTGATCAAGATGTACTTAATGGTAGGAGTGTAAATTAGCAGTTTAATGTAACAATCGCGGAGGAAATGAAAACAGAAGCAAAAACAGAAGTGGCATAATTGGTGGCTTGATGTACAACACAGGAGATAGAACACAAAGCAAAAAGAGCAGTGGCATAATTGGCAGCTTGATGTACAACAACGGAGGATAGAAAACAAAGCAATAGAATTGAGCAGGCGCAGGACTAGGCCTAAAGATTGGATGGACGAGAAGAAGAGAGAAAAGAGAAGAGTAATGAAGAAGAATGGAAGCTAGGTAAGGAGAAAAGGAGGAGAAGAAGAGGAAGGTGGCTGCCAGCTGGCATAGTAATAGGAGGGGGAAGAAGAAAAAGAAGAGGAGGAAGAAGGTGGGGAAGGTACAACTAGGTGTGAGAGAAATTATTGAGGAGAAGTTGAACTATGCTGATAAAATAGGACTTAAGGTGGGCAGGGCAGGGGGGAGGGGAAGATGGCAAAAGGAGCTGTGGGATGGACTGGTGGTTGAAGGGTGACACGTTGAAGAAAGATGAAACAGAAAGGGGGAGAAAGAAGAAAGGAGAAAAATTGATCTCATATAATAATGAAAACTTAGATTCATAAGAATACTTGCATTATCATCTTGGTATTTTAAAATCTATTGATCCATGGTAATAACGTGTAAAATTATTTCTTGCAGCCGTGCAAAAACTGTGAACGAGAACTTGAAGATGAGTGGTGCTTTGCTTTCACGATTTGATTTGGTTTTCATACTACTTGATAAACCTGATGAGGTGCTGGACAAGCGACTCTCTGAGCACATTATGTCAGTAAGTGTCCTCACTCCTTTCTGCAAATTTTTATTCAAATTGAAAATCGTTAAACTTTTTGTAAGAAATCTCAAACTGTCAAAATCATTGCCTTGCATCCTTTTCTTTTTTTTCTATATACGGAGATAGTTCTTGTTGCAGTTGCAGTAATCACTTTCTTTTAAATATTCCACTTGACCAATATGGAAACACTATCTAAATTCACTCATACTGCATTACGTAGTTGGAGCTTTTGATTTTCATGAAAAATTATCTTGCACTGTCTTAAGCTTGATGGTGAAACCATGAATAAATACGACCTATCAACATTTGACATTCTCTCGTTAAAAATGAACCTGAGATTAGAGGGAAAGGAGCACTCTATATTTTATTAGTCCCCACGGGCAAAAATGTGGTGTGCTATATGTGTTGCTAACTGGTTCGAACTCTTTCTGAAATCACTGAGATAGAAATATTGGAGTTCCATATTAGCCATTTAGCATGTTAACAGTTCAAGTGACGGCAGGCAAGCTAAAGAAGGGGAGGGGGCTTGATGGCGGATAACTCTTTGATGCCATCCTTGATTTGTTTGTCATAAGATTAGGATCCTGTCACTTGGCCTGCTGTTTTTTTCATTGTCTTCTTGAGTTTTTCGAGGAAAATGTCCTTTTACCATCACACATGTTGTGCAATACAATTGATTGAAATTTTATCAGTCGATGCAGTTATATGGTTATCATTAGTGTTATTTATGTGAAAAAAGGTATGAGTTAAAGCTTTTCCTTGTCAGCTTCATGCAAAAAGTGTAGAGCAGCCACCAAGCACGAAACGGTTATGTACAGGTTTGCCTTTTACCAACCACTATCTCAGCAGGAGATACTTTTTTACAAATTGCTCTGATTTATTTGTTTTGTTTTATGCAGCCTTGCTGGATGTTAGAGAAATTGACATGAATGCAAAGCAGGGTTCTTTAGTTGCAAAACTGAAACTTAACCCTAAGAAAGACAGCGATTTTGTTCCACTGCCTGGCCCTCTTCTGCGTAAATACATAGCTTATGCAAGAACTTATATATTTCCTAGGTTGTTAAATCTGCTTTCTTTAGTTTTCAAAGTTTATCTACTTTTTCAAATGTTTATTTATCTACTTGTCATTTGGTTCAAGGATGACAAAACCAGCAGCAGAAATTTTGCAGAAGTTTTACTTGAAGTTGAGGGATCATAATACGTCCGCTGATAGTACACCAATAACAGCAAGGCAATTAGAAAGCTTAGTTAGGTTGGCACAAGCTCGAGCTAGAGTGGATCTAAGAGAAGAGATAACTGAGCAAGATGCTCTGGTAAATAGTTGTCTCCGTAGTTGCTCATTGCATACAGTTTCTAGACAATACTTTGCTAATTACAATCATTTTCTAAAAGTCATTCCAGACTTACTATAATCTTGATCATCAAATTGCTCTATCCGGAGGCCCTTAATTCATGTATGATCAATTTTCAGGATGTTGTGGAAATAATGAATGAATCATTGTATGATAAGTATGTTGACGAGCATGGTTTTGTGGATTTTGGACGGAGTGGGGGAATGAGTCAACAGAAAGAAGCAAAGCGTTTTTTGAGTGAATTGCATAAGCAGTCAGAATCACAGCAAAAGGATTGCTTTTCAATTTCAGTAAGCCATCATTTTGTCATTGTATATTTTCTGGCAAAAGTACAAGTCAAGAATTGGAAAAAGCCTGATACGAACATTTATTTTTCAGGAAATATATAGTCTGGCAGATCGGATTGCACTAAACGTTCCAGATATTGACACACTTGTGGATAATCTAAATACTGTTGGTCATTTACTAAAGAAGGGTCCCAAGACATATCAGGTATCATAATGTCTGGCTTTTATATTTTACGAGATAGCCAAAAGCGCATCAGGAACCTAGTTTATAAGGTTGATACTTTTTTCTTCATCATACTTGTACATTATAATATAACCTTAAAATGATGTTAGTTTTCTTTTTGTTTTAAAAATAGTTAAGATAAAATTTATTTGTTGATTTCCTATAAAATGAAATAAAGGCAATAAATTAGTTCACAGGAGGTGTGTTAACTATTAAGTAGCCAGGTTCGTGTTTTGTTTTGATATAATGTTAAAACTTAGTTGTTTTATTTCATTTTATATTAAAAATTAAATATTTCTAAAACAGAAGATGGTTATTCTTTTACTTCAATACTCGGAGGACTTAATTTTGTACGCACCATTGAGGTAAGGGTAGACTTTGGAGCTAATTGATGGGTTTTATTTCATCTAAAAAATAATTAATAAAATGATTTAACTGAATCATTTACAAGACACGTGATTTTTCCATTGAAAAGATTACACGTTACGTGGTCTTTTTGTTGCATGTTATTTTAAAGTAAGGCTATCATGTAAAGAGTATAAAAGTAGAACAAAAAACAGGGCGTATCCTGTAGACTGAGTACCAAAAGCACAATTTGCTCTTTACAAAGCACTGTCTCAGTTTGAAACTCAAAAGGAGGCAGAGAATTTGAATACCAGAACAATAGTTTTTCAGTATGTTTATCCCCCAAACGATCATTGAAAGTTTTAAACTTATTTGCTGCTCTTTGCTTCTTAGTTATCAGTATCTCATACTTACTAATGAAAACATCACTTTTTGTATCAAAATTTTGGGTTCCCACCTATTGTGCAAAAATCTGAATGGTAAATACCCTTGAATTGACATCTTAAATCATCTTCATGCAGGTGGTATCATCATCTTATTCACAAACATCAAGGTCAAGAAGATAGTCGAATAACACTAACACAAAGAGGACAATTAAAATCATGTTTTATTGTTTATTTTCCAGAAGTTGTACATAATTACTTGCACTAGTTTGTGGAAAAAGCTTCATGCTTTTTTGGCTTCTTAATGTGTTAATTTGTTCTTTTCATGTGAAAGGTTCTAACTATGTGACCTTCAGGTGATTCTGAAGAAATCAACCCATAATAGCAGGCGCCCTTGATATCATCCCGTTTTATGTTATTGCTATGTTACAAGCCTAGTTTTTACTATTTCAGCATGAATTGAGCAAATAAAATTGATGAAGTTTTTGTCAACTCCTAAACATACTTGAATAAGGGGGAAGGAACACCAAGGTGGTTTTTTTTAACCATTCTCCAAAGAAAGCTGGAATTCGAATAACCAATAGGGAATGTAGCATCTTATTGGCCAGCAAGATGTCAAATGATTTCCTTTCCAGGCTCCAGTCTAGGGAAGAAGAAAGTGAAGCATCATGTAATCCATCCAAACCTGTTTTATAGGCTTTCCTTTTGGAGGGGAGCTAAGGGTGTACCTGAGTTGAGTCTCCACTTGCAGCAGAGGCTAAAACAAGAAGAATATTATGCTAAATGAAACAACAACCATATGATGCAAAGTTGTACTCTGAGTGGTAGAACTTTTTATTTTGGGTTTTCCACCCAGTGTTCGATACTTGTTTTGGGCCCTGACTAATTTAGCTTCACACCACGTAAGATTCATTAAAGAGGAAGTGCTCTCTACCGGGATCTTTTCGATTCCTTGGTCTCGAACTTAAGACCTTTGGTTAAGAGTAGAGGGTTCTTATTCATCCTACCACAATTCTTAATACTGAGAGACAGAAGTCTTGAACATGAATAGGTACGGTAACAGGAACTCTTGTAGTTGTATATACCTCGTGAAGTTTGGTAGCACATCAAAGTACTAATTACAACAACTACTAGTACTACTATGCCTTTGTCCCAAACAAGTTGAGGACATAAAAGTATAATTGCTCTTTATCAGAGATGGAATACAGTATGGTTAAATCAGGGCTTCATCACATCAAAGTCCTGCTGTCCAACTATACTAGAATTGAGTAGAAAGCTGTATCAAATTTATTCAGATGTATAAACATAACAAACTTTCAGATCTATATTCAAGTATAATATCTATGTTCTATAACCTGATCCATTTCACCTTCAATTACTCAGATGCATATTCTTTGTCAATTACTGAATCAAGGCGCCACTCACTTCCATAATAAGAGTTGGGCAATCCCAACCAGAACTTGAATGCCTCAGCTGCTCGTTTTCGCTCCTTTCTCCTGTCCTGTCTAGCTTGCGATGCATGCTTGCTGGTAAACATCCTCGAGTGCATCTCAACGTAGATCCTAGTAAACTTAGTCTTATTTGGTGGTATCCCATGTTGCTCCATGCAAGCAACAATCTCCAAAGCTTTCTTGAAGAAAGCTGCCCTAACACATATATCTGCCAAAGTATCTAACAATCCTTCATCAGGTTCCAATGGTGGAAGACCCGAAGAAGGATTAGACTCCTCTCCTGTTCCCATCCTGCACCTCTGCCTTATCTCATTCCAAAGCAAAAGCGCTTCTCCCGGCTTCCTAGCCAAAGCAATTCCATTTGCAAGACTCCCATAAGTAGCCACATTAGGGTAGATTCCGTTTTCTTTCATCCTCTCAATCACACTCTTTGCTTCCTCAACCTTTCCAAGCTTAGAGTATACATCAACCAACATGTTCCAAGCGACCAAATCAACCTTAACTCGAGGGTCTTTAATCATCTCGTCAAATACCTTGTTAGCTAGCTTTGCCTGACCAGACGAGGCAAAAGCTTTCATCAAAGTGGTGTAACTTACTTTGGTCGGAGCAATACCTCTCGCTCGCATCTCATTGAAGTAAGAAAGAGCTCCTGCACTGTCATCTACCAATATACATCCATCAATAATTGTGTTATAGGAAACTACATCAGGCTCTATTCCAGTATCAACCATCTCCTTAATCAGCTCTTCTGCCTTGTCAATCTGCAGTTGCTGGCAATATCCCTTGATTAGAACATTATAAGTGACTCTATTAGCAGGAACACCAATTCTGGCCATCTCGGCCAGCACCTCGCGTGCCCTATCCATTAAACCTTGCTTCACAAACGCAGTAATAACCGTTGTGTAAGTGACATGATCCGGGTGGCTCTCACTATCGCCTAAATGCCTCATAGCCTCGAGCATCCTCACCATATCCGTAACACGGCCTGCGTTCATATAACCTTTCATTAAAGTCGTATACATCCTAGAATTCGGTTCAAATACTCGAGACAACTCAGGCGGCTCATTATCTCTTGAACTAACAGAATTCGGAAGCAACTTTTCAAACACATCCGTGTCACTCAAACACAGCTTTTCCTCATTGGCCTCTCTTAGAATCTTGCAAAGATCTCTCCTCCCTTCCCTCATTGCTTGAACCACTTTTTCAGCAGTTACCAAATCACCAAAACCAACATACGCTGCAACTAGAGACTGAAACGTCGACATACACAACGGAATTTCCTTCTCAAGTATCCTTTCCAATACAAACACAAGCAAATCCTTCCTATCAGCTCTTGCACAAAGCTTAATCATCACATTGTAAGTCAAAACATCAGGCTCACAATCAAACTCACTCATCTCATCAAAAAACTCCAAGAACCTGTTTTTATCACCAAGATTAGCACAAGCATTCAACACAGCATTATAAGCAGCCGTATCCGGTTTCGACAGCTTAACAACAGCAGGATCAGAAAACCTTCTAACCCTTTTAGTAACAGCACTAAAAATCTTTATAGCTTCCATTGGACTATCATCACCTAAAGAAGCAAGTTTACTAATAACAGAACTCCAAGCTTTAACATGTGGAAGATAACCTGATTTTAACATAGACTTAATAATAGAAGATGCATAAAGAACATGTCCACCTTTAGCTGCAGCACTAGCAAGAAGACCAAGGGAATTAGCATCAAGACGGTGGAGCTGCCGCTCGTGGCGGAGGCGTTGGATAATGGACTGAGCACGGCGGAGACTGACAGTGGAATTTTGATAAGATAATTGAGAAACTAAACGGCTAAGGCAAGTGGGGTTAGGGAGTTGTTGTTGATCAACATTCTTGGTGTAGTATAACCAAGCTTCATCAGTTTTCCTCTGTTGTAAAAGGGTCAAAAGGGTATTATCAGGAGAAGGTAAAAATGAGTTCTTGGAAGTGATTAAGGAAGTGGGGTTTGAGGAATTTGAAGTTGGTTGTGGTTGAAATGAGCTGGTAGCTTTACAAGTGAAGTGGAAAGAAAGATTTTTGTGGGAGAAAGGAAATGGAGAAGATGGTGAAGTGGGGGAGGTGGAAGAGGGGGTGGGGGATAGTAGAGTTGTCATGAATTCTTGAACATTTGGGAAAGAAGAGGAGAAAGGGGGAAGGAGAAGTATTTAAATTGGGGGAATGGTGATAAGGTGGTGTGAGATATTGTTATTTATTTAGGGTTTAAAAGGGGGTTTTGGGTGGAGAAGGGATGAACTACGTCATGGGATATTCCCTTCCTCTTGTTTGGCAATCATTTATTGGGTGGCTCTTGTACTTTCCCTTATTTTCTTGATTTTATTTTTTAGAAATTTTTATATAAAAAAAGATATTTTCGAGTTGTAGTTAGATTATGACACTTGTTTGGACTATCAAAGTACACAACCTGTTTGGCCAAGCTTCTAAAATCTATTTATTTTGAAAAATATTTTTTTCAAAATTGCTTTTAAAAAAGTACTTTTGGTGAAAATCAATTTATGTTTGGCTAGTCAAAAGTGCTTCTCAGAAAAGTGCTTTTGAAGAGAAGCTATATTTTTTTGCTTTTCAAAAACTGTTTCTGCTTCTCCTCAAAAGCACTTTTTTTTCTTTTAAAAACTTGGCCAAACATTTTATTTTTTGTCAAAAAAAAGTATTTTTGGCCAAAAAAAGCTTGGCAAAACAGGCTATAAATGAGCGTGTGCCTGACATGATGAAAGAACATGCGAGCAACACTTTGTTAGAACTTTCTTTTTATAAGCAAATTAGCTTTTAATCATTTATATTTCTCTCTGGTTTTACACTTCTTGGGACCATAACAAAAGAAATTTTCATGGATCGAATGGAAGATGTGATATAAAGTGAGAGATACATTTTAATTAAATATTTCTTTGTGATTTTATTTGCTTAATCAATTTTTTAATTGATTATGTTGAAAACCTACCGGAGAAGTAGAAGGAATGTGAGATACATTTTAATAAGAAATTTCTTTATGATTTTATTTGCTTGGCCAAATTTTTAATTGATTACGCTAAAACACTGCGGGAAAAGTAGAAGGAATGTTTTGGGGAAGTTTTATAATATATTCATTCGTAAGATTCACTTTTATGATATATTAAGTTTTGAAATTACATCAAATATTCCAAAAATGTTTCACTCTGTACCTCTAGATCTTCCCATATATTTTGAAACATACCACTTTATTCTAAGTTGGTATACAATCCAAATCGAACACACCATAATATTCTAATTTGGAATACAATATTCAAACTAAAAATACCACAATGTTTTAATTTGGAATGCAATTCAAACCGAACACACCACAATAATCTAATTTGGGATGTGATATTCAAACCAAACATACCACAATATTCGAATTTGGAATATAATATCCAAACCATATCATATTATTTTTTCAAACCAAACATTCTATAGTAATTTAATATGGAATATAGTATTCAAACCAAACGTATCGTAATATTCTAATTCAGAATACACATTATTTTATTTTGGAATATACCTATACAGGATAAAAATAAATATTTTAACGATATATGGTGTATACTTACACAGGATAAAAATAAATATTTTACTGATATATGGTGTTAACTGCTGTTTTCTGTGGGCAAATCACGTAGATCTTCCGTTTTTGGTAGAACATGCACCTTATGGTCTAAGGTCGATTCTGTAACAAATTAGGCAACTCTAACCCCTGAAAGAAATATGATTAGATTGAAGAATCGCATATATCAAGTTTCTGTAATTTGGTACCCATAGTTTTCACAGAATTGTTTTGATGGAAATAGGGGGCATCCAATTGAAGAAAGAGGAATCAAAATAAAGATTTTTGACCCTCCATTTCCTTTAAGCCATAATCACTACCAACTCACTGGTAATGAAGAGTTTGATCAATCCTCTTGTGACCAAATCATTACTATTATGGAAAGAAAGTCAATTTAGTAATCAGAACAAAGTAAAGTTTCCTTCATAAGAAATGTTGAAGGGGACTATTGGTTGTGGTTTTGGCATTCCGACCAAGTAAATTTTCTTGTTGTCCAACCCAAAAAAGGACAGCCCGGTAACTAAGCTCCCGCTATGCAGGAAATGCGAGGAAAGGCCAGACCACAAGGATCTATTATACGCAGCCTTATACTACATTTCTGCAAGAAGCTGTTGTCCACCCAATTACTATAAAAATCTTGCAATTTGGTTGAAGTTACATAGCAAATATACTTCCATCACGCTGTAACCTCAAGAACAGAAAAGAACGAAATGAAACAAATAAGAGGAGAGCAAATTAACCTATTTCACTTTCATCCTCCATCAAACTGGCATTTAAGTGGAATATATAATCTGCAACTGTTTCCTGTACATACTTTATATGTACCAAAAACTAACTGAACCAAGCATAAAACCCCATAAGAGCTTTTCACTGTACAATTCACCTTTAAGAACTGGACTAACTACTTTATTATACTACTTAACCATTGATTTACACAACCACCGAGTTTTAGTCAGTGCAGCAGCAGTAATCAGCTCCTTGTTCAACTCCACAACCAACCACCCGCTGCCGCGATTCTTCTCCTACGTCACGAATTTACACAGCCACCGCCTACTCTGAACTATATATTCACAAGCTATTTACCTGATTGACCAAGACAGCGAACCTATGAAAGGTAGAATGAGCCCTGTCCTTCAGTTATGGCATATAACAGTTTTTCCTTCATTTTCTCCTGCAAAATTTAGAGAGAATAAACAAAGTTATTTGTTTTGCCAAATAATAATAAACAAAAGAGACCTCACACAAGGCAGTGAAAGAGAAAGGACTCGACTTTTGAAGAGTAAGGTGGTAGCTTCAGATAATTGGCACATGTCATCACACTAGGCAGGTCCGCGTCAACCCAACCACTGCAAGTCTGCGACAAACCAAAAGAGCTTGACATTAGAGCAGGAAGTAACATAATATAAGAAATATCCTCTTGTCAATTGGACTATATTATGCACTCAGGATATCTACATTGTACGGACCTTCCGAACAATTGTTAACTTTGGGCTTAGAGATGCCAGACCCCCTGGACGCAGTCTAGGTGCACCAGTCACAAACTGCAGGAATGCTCTCTGTTGTTTGCTGTCAAACTCCCTCATAATTTCGAGTAACTGCAAATTTCCAGGAGGTCAATTGTCATAAGAAGCAATTGGTTCCATGAATAAAATCTGAAAAGATAAGAAAGGATACAAACATTTACAACTGGAGGACTGCTAGCAGTGTACCCATGATCGAACTTGATGTGATCCAGAAGCTCATTGGACTGCACAAAAGAATGATAATCAGTGAAAATGAAACAGGAAATTGAGCTTTTAAGGTAATATCAATAGCTGCTCGGGAAGCAAAACTTACGTTCCAAAATCCACACTCTCCACACAACAATCGCTCTAATTCATCCTCTGTGAATACTTGAAGATGTTTGATAGGGAAAACCTGAAGAATCGACAACATTTAAGAGGACTGATATTGGACAGCTATGGAGAAGGCGAAGAGTTTATAGAAAAAAATGAGTAACATGTGAACTACTTTTAGAGTTCCAACCAAATGTTATGGCAATATAAGATGTGGGGTAACTGATTTTCTCACTTAATTTGATGAAGTAGCTCCAAAGTGCTGCCATTTCAATAAGAAGAAATAACACTGGCATAGTATTTCAAATGCAAATGAAATTGCACGATTTTTGTAAGTACACGATCTTTAAAATACATAATTTTCTGGATAGTTCCCTTACAAGTGAGCTAAAATCTATATACTTTAACTGGCTTGCTAGTGTTCATGTGCCGGATGACACATACTTCAAAAGACCAGCAAATCTTTTTGAGAATTTTTTTTTTGTTTTGAGGAATGTTATACAAATTCCATGTATGTTTTCATCACATTTTAAGATTTGCTGGTCTCAATTGAATGAGTTGTTAATTACTCTCTGGAAGTAGCAACACCAGAAATTTGTAAGAAATTCCATGTATGTTTCACATTTTAAGATGAAAACATACATGGAATTTCTTACAAATTTCTGGTGTTGCTACTCCCAGAGAGTAATTAACAACTCATTCAATTGATTTTCCCCTGATGCAAACTATAGTTGTAGATCTATAACTACAAGAGATTATACTTAACGTCGTTTGATTGACACAGACCTGATCAAAGCCCGACTTGAATGCTTCAATTTGCCTTGATATCCCAGAATTCAAAGAAGCATCCACAATGAGTGAAACATATTCCTCTAAGTTAGACATGTCAACCTAGAAAGCAAGTCATCAACTTCAATGATTAGCCTGTTAAAATGGCACAAAATATCAGGCATCAATTTGTAGAGTGCCTAACCATTTTTGCATCTGATGCAGAATTAAAGACATAATCTGGATAGCCAGGAAGAGTATAGTCAAGGTAAAGATCATCAATTTTCGCATTCCCGAAATTAAGTTCAAGGTCTAACGGTGGTTTTCCCTCGGATAGTGATTCCAGATGTCTTTTTCTTTCAACAAGAGCCTGAAATTCTAGGAGAGCCCTACCAAGTTCGGGTTCAAATGACTGGATGTCATATACCGTGAGTTCCTACAAAAAGAAGAGAACGTAAGCAAAACTTAAGAACTAGAACTAACAAAGTGGCCTATTAAAACATGGAGCATACCCTCCCAAGTACAAGTTTGTAAAATGCTTTGGATAAAGGAAGATCCAAAACCCTGCCATCTTGGAGAGCCTTTGCAACTATCTGGCCCAGAAGCCCAAACTTTCTTAGCACTTCAGAGAACTCTAGGCCACTTGACGAACGGGATAAAGGTGACCATGGGCGAGGGAAGAGACCAAAAGAAGAGAAGAGCATTCCAGATTCCTCCTCTACACTCATGGTTCCACTAGCCATGCTATCACCTCTCCACATCCCTAGCCCAATCTTCTGGAACTCATGACCAACCAAGGTAAAAAATTCCAAGGTTGGGCCAAGACCAGTACCAACCTCATCACTATATTCCACCTCAATGACAACCTTCTGATCAGCATGGAGGTCCATCATCTGTGCTGCAGAATCCAAAATTCTATTTCGATGAACTAAGATTTTTTTCCGGCGGAGGCCACCATTGTATTGATGTCTACCGCTCATACCCCCTGCCGTATTATGAGACGACGGTTCAGGCTGGATTGGCGGTTGACCAAATGCAGCCAGGCGGAAATACTTGCATCTTGCCTCGAAACCAAACAAAAAGGGGCATGAATTAACCAACTGTCCACACCAAGGTGGCATACCACCTATGGAAACAGAAAAAGGATTCCTCATTTGCAGTTCTAGTTTCTCTGTCAATTTAGCGTTCGCAAATTCATTCTGAGGGAGATCAGAATTTGTGACCTTTATATCACTAAAATCGGGGGTCTTCCCTTCTGCAAAAGCATATATTTTTATATGAGACATGAGATGAAAACTGAACCTGTTCAGGCCTTCCAAGCTTTTCAGAAGAAATAAGATTTCATAAGTTGGACTTGATTTCTCAAGATCAACCATTTCGCAGCCAAACATGCTAGAGAAAAATGGGGTGTACTGCCACCACGTTATAGGTTTCCCAGATGGAGTAGAATCTACGACGTGTTTGCAACTCTGAGCACATCCTGGTTTATGTCTCACACATCTTCTGTAGGTCACCCTGTGTACTTGACTCCACATGCTTGAGTTAGTAATGATGTCATTCCCTGCTTTAATCTGCTGCTGGAGTACAGTTTGATATAGGGTTAACTTCTGGTTCAACTGCTGTCCCTCCAAGTAGAATATCAATTTAGGTGCAACATCTTCATCATCAGAACATCCAGTACACCCTAAACTTGTGCTACTATCATCTTCAGACGAACAAAGTTTTCCTTTCTCCAAAGACTCCTTCAAGGCAACATCAGAACATAACATCAGGCATATGTTAGAATACAGAGGAGTACGTTGATTTCACATAGTCAATAAGATTCCACAACTATTTAAACCGCAATATAGAATCACTTACAAGATAAGGAAAATGCCACTCATTGCAACGAAAAAATTGAGGACATGCTAAAAATACATAAGAAATAACTTGTTAAAACTATTACCAAAGATAAAGACTTACTGCATTAATATTTGAAATATCCATCGAATCGCTCTTTGTTTTTTCTACGTCCATACTTTCCGCTTCAACAGATAGTTGTAAGTTACTCTTCACCTCCTGAGAAAAAACCGAAAGAATTTTGAATGAAGGAAGCTCATTACCATTAAATAAAAGATGTAAACATAACAGATTGAGAAGCAACTAGTACAAATAAAATTTTGATAAACAAACCTGCGTTTCATGGGCATTGGTGGATGTGGTGTCCAATTCCATGGGTCCTGGACTTTTGCCTTGAGACGTGCTTACATCTTGTGATAAACGCGACGATGACTCATCTTCCGTAGCCAGAGTGGGAGGTTTGAACTTGTCACTTTTCCTTTTACTCACTTTTTGCCACAAGTATCCCTCAATTGTTTCCAAAGGCGAAAAAGGATCTACATTCACAATCTCTGTATAATCTCCAAGTGAAGACTCCCCGTCTCCCTTCACAAACTGGACCTTCAGACAAGGATATGAAGTACAACGCCCGTATGGGACAGTAGCATACGAGTTTCGTAGCTTAGATGCATGACTCAAGATGACTGGGAAGTTTTCAACAGAGGAAAGTGCACTGTGCAATCTCTTTATCAGTGCAAGAAAGGTGGAGTCCTCCAGAGGAGGGACTGAGTTATACAAAAGTAATCTACCAAACAGCTCAAATCTCTTTTCTACAATGTACAGCTGATCTATTGAACCATCACCATCTACCTTTTGTCCCAAGTATCGGCCATTGGAAAGGTAATTCACTAGAGACTTTACAACTCCACTTTCGATGAACTCAAACGTGGAAATGGCATCATTTCCATTTAACTCTGACATAATTTGATGCAAAACAGGGTAAAAGTCTTCTTTCTCTTGAAGAGGAGCAATGCTGCTACTAGCTTTGTGGACCAGATCAGTTAACGCAGAAGAGAGAGTCTTCAGCTTCTGTAGAACATTGGTTATTCCTAAATCAGGATTCATTGAGTCTGTTGCAAAATAATTGGTCCTGATATGCCTAGCAAGATTTTGAACAATCTCTTTCTCTATCTTGCAGGTCCTTGCTTCGGGTCCTGTTGGAGACTCGGAAGCAAAACAGAGACATTTCACTGCAGCACATGGTACTGATCCTTGGCAGATTTCATCTGAAAATAGAAACTGCGAACATTTTTCTGGAGAAAGAAGTGCATCAACAGCAAAGAGAACACCTTCCTTTACAAATGAGTTCAAGAAAACATGAGAGAGCTTCTCTAGAAGCTTATCAACAATCTGAAGGGCTAGTATCAGAACATGAGGATCTTTGCGAGTAAAAACTCCAGCTAAGAAGCTGCTAGATACAGAGAAGTCAGTTTAGCCTAATAGAAAGAAGATATCGAGATTTTGCTTAAAGCAGGGAGTAAATGAAACCATCTCACCTTGAAATATTAGTATCATGAAGAAATTCAAGCATGTCAGATTTGCTGAAATAAACTAACTTATTGATAACAGATAGACAGCCGTAACAAGCATATATATTTACACCAGAACTGACCACCTGTTAGATGATTAAAAAAAAGTTAGTTAAAGCAAGAATGCTAGAAACTTGAGCAAACTAATGTAGACACCACAAATAAAAGAAACCACCTGGATTAACACAGGAAATAAATCAAAGCCAAATTTCTGCAGAAGATCAGGGTGATTGATGAGGAAGTGTTCTTTGTCTGCAGCTAGTTGGATATTCTGCTCTCTGGATATGGGAGGAAGGAGTTCGTTTAACAACTTGAGAACTTCGTCTACCTGAGGAAGACAATAAAACTCTACTGCTTCAGCAGTCATCACATGTAGAGACATAACCATCTGACAAGATATGAGCCAAGACACTGACATTTCATAAATTGACATCCTAAACATATACATAGCTACAAAAAGACAAGAAACGCTTCAAATTAATGCTTATGTAATTGAAGGTATTCCCAATAGGGTGGAATTGCTACAACCCCAAAAGTAACGGAACATCTGCTGATATTAAACAAAACTAAACTAAAAGAAGTTACTTGACCGGCAGACAAAGCTCAGCACTATTTCATCATAATTGAGCAGGGGCACAAAACGATGAACTCCTGATGATCCCACCACTGTATGCTAGCTGTTTGTTTCAGCAATCAAATGCATGATTTACAATATTTTTATATGAAGAGATCCATATAACTCCTACTCAAACGTTGAAGTGATTCTTCTTCTTTGGTTTTCAGCCACCTTTCAACCATTGTCTTTTCCTAATTCCGTCTCCTAAAAACTAAGACTGAAAGATATAAAATGCTAATTCTTTCAATTAGCATAGCATGGAGGAAGAGAAATAGGAGACCTTTTGAATGGAAAGAGCTTGATTTTGTACATCTGAGAAATTGCCTCCTGTTTTTAATGTCTTTTTGGTACACCCATGAGGTTCCTAATTGTATAGACGATTGGATGTCTTTCATAGAGAATCATATCTTTCTGCCGATACTCTACTTTTGGCATACCTCTTGTATATAGGAGCTTTCCCGGTATCAACAAAATTATAATTACTTGATAAAAAATCAAGACTTGCATATCAAATTTATGGTGGTATTCCTGTACACTCCCTTTTATTAATTCATACTACTCTTATTCCTTCTCTTTCAAACGAAGAAGCAGCCCTTTCAACCATAATCTAACCACAGCTCTTAGCTTCCATAAACTTGGTTAACTATGCAGTTGTTCCAGATCATACACTTGAATAATATTAAATTTTCATCATGATAGCATCACTCTTCCACATTCTATCTGTTCCAACAAGAACACCCGGCAGCTCCTCTAATAGCAATCCATGAGTTCATACTAAAACAGAATGAAGCCATGACGGATCACTTAATTTCCACATACAAAAGAAGACATTGATATCACTCAAAAACTATAGTGCGACCTTATTGGTCCCTCTCTTTTTTCAACTTGACAGGTAAAATCCGAGCAAGCACCTTTGAATGAGTCAACAGATAAAACACAAAAACCATACTCGAGGCAACAGAGAATTATCTGGTCAAAGTTACCAACAGTCTTTGAGAAACCAAAAGTTTAACAGTTTCATGACTACCAGATGTAAGTAGATAACATACCAAGAACTATGATTAATCAAAAAAATTTCACATGACAACTCCCCGTTGCTTCTTTTTTTTCTTTGTGATCAAATCTATGCTACAATTCCCTTTTCATATGTATAGCTGCGAAACAGAATTTCATTTAAAATAACATAACAATCAACAATTAAAAGAATAAGGAAACTATATAAAGCCAAGACCTGATTATAGTGCCCATCAGCCGTCAGAGTAGAAGGCCCCCCATGTGAGAAGTCATAAGTGGATAAAATGTCCTTTGATAAGCGGCTGATGTTAAGTTCAAAGAGAGTCCTGACGGCCACAATAGATCCAGCAGCCAGTTTGACAAGTAACCCAATTAAACCCTAACATGGGAAAAAATTACTTCTAAACCAAGACAATGAAGACTGTAGACAAGGGATATTCATATCTGATGACTGCAACTAAAACACACAACAGCTTACAACGTAAACTGATTGGCAAACTGTTGTTCGACCATTCAACTGTATGAGATGTGTGGCTTGCTGAACCAGACCGTGTTTACATAGTTCATCCAGCATATCGGAAGAGCGACATACTTGCTCCACTATTCTAATTAAGCAAGTGGCTACACTCTCAACAAGCTGAAAATGAAGAAACCATTTCAATGTTATAAAATAGTAACACTAAATAAGTAACAGGAATCAATAAAGGAACAGTTCTTGGAACAAATTATACCTGTCTATCCTCGTATAGAAGAAGATTACACAAAATGGGAACTGCCTCCATCAAAGGTGACAGACATTCAGAGGGAAGCTTTTTACAAATATTTACTACAGTTGAGAGTGCCTTTCTCTGAAACAGATAAATAAAAACAAAGAGAAGAAGATCAACTTCTCAACCTTCAATTCATCAGTTTATCAATAGCAGATTCTTAATGTTATTGCTTTACCTGCACACTTGTCGAAAAGAAATCAATATAACTTAAAATGGCCATGATAGCCCCAGATTGCAAACAAACAATCGGCTGGTCATGTGAAATTTTCTCCAGTGCTTGCAAACACTATGTTAAAGAAGAAAATAAAATCAACCACAGGAATCCACCTATAAAGCTTTCTACTATTTACCTTAGTACAAAGAAGATAAATTATTGATAAACCATTTCGCACACCTGTTCAGCCACATCCAAGTACTCAATGGCCATTAACCTTTGACAAAGGGCAGGAACTGCATCATGTCTAACTAGGTAGGCCGAAGAACGAGGATGAACTTCACACAAATAAGTCATTGCCCTGATAGCTAATAGCATTATATCAGGATTGCTCTCATGTCTAGCCAATCTTACAAGAATGGGAGAAAATGAATCTGCCATTAAGTTTGAAATCGAACTATCAGGAGAAAAAGATAACAATTCACATAGCTCAGTAAGAGCAGCCAGCAGTGCTGATTCGTCAGATAATTCCTTGCTCAAACTTGACAAAATTCCTTTGAATTTGCCCTGATTCTCCAGCGGTTGCCGCCTGTAATAGTCCCTGAAGCTATTATCAGATTCACAAGATCCGTAAGCAGAGTCCTTTCCACCTTCACTTGACCCTGAACTTGACGATGATGTGTCCACATCGCCATTGTTGCTTTCGTGTATAGAACTCATTGTAGTATTAACCACTGAATTAGAAGTACTTGGCCTGAATTCCGTTGAGCTACAGGCTCGCTTATCGGCAGGCAGTTCATCAACAGTTTCAGTTCTTTTCTGCCCCCGGTTTCCCATTAAACAACACCAAGCCAGTTCTATAACGCAGTCCTGACAATATTATAAGCACTTCTCTCTCAACAACCCATAATCATTCTCAAATGCACCAAACATCAACAGGTTTAGTTTTTTCAGCCATCTAAACAAAATTTTGGATAAAATTTCGAACAAGCAAAATGGATATAGAGGACTCATAAGGCCAATTTATCCTTGTATAAATAGCACAAGTTGTGGATATAATCCATCATTGATTAATCCATGGAAACAAAATTTTGGACTTCTCTAGTTATGGAATAACAAAATAATCACAATACATTAACCAGTAACAAGGAGAACCTCTCAAACGAAATCATCATAGTGTTATATGCTGACCATGTAGTAGAACAAACAGACAGTACATGCTTATAGCAATAGAGTGAGTTTGTGTTATGCACGCTGACAAGCTTATGGGTTCGAGATTCTAATCGTCTTAAGTTATTGGGTCCGAAATTAATAATTTATATATATTCAATGGATTTTTAAGACAAATACGAGGTTCGAACCAAAGCTTCCGGATTCGACCGAACCCGCTCACAACACTCTAGCTCTGCCCTGACTGCCGGTGTAAAAAATATTTATAGAATCAGGTTATTTATAAGGTAATTACAGGTAACTAACATGCTATAACAGGTTAAATTTCAACGCTAAGTGTAAAAGAATCTCTAAGAAGTCAGTGTATAACTTAAATCCATTACAATAGAAAACATATCAACGTTAAAACACTAGAATTAGCAACAACAAAAAATGCCTTCTTTCGACTAAAAAGCCTCTTAGAAAAAAGCACCCAGAAAAAAAGTCCAGAGTAATTTAAGCAAATACGTACACATACAAACATCTATTCATAGTTTCTGCAATTCAAAGGAGGTGATCAGCTTGAAGCAATAGGAAAAAGCACAAAGTATGCAATTTCTGTAGGATAAATTGCCTTACCTAGATGATTAAAAAGTGTAATAAGATGAAAATTACAAGACCCATAATCACTTTTTAACCAAAAATAAGAAGAAAAATTAATTCTTGGGTACCTAAAGGCGGTGGAGTTTAATCGATCTTTTGTTTTCTTTCTATTTAATTACTTCCCCTTTTATCTTCTTCTTCTTCTTTTTCACAAATTCTGCGTTGAATATTTACACATACAACACCAAGTTCAGTGTGTGTGTGTGTATAAATATATACAATGGAAAATAAAGGATGATGATGTTTGATGGTAGATAATGATGAAAAACAGAGTAGCGAAAAGAGGGGAGGGGCGATGGGGGTGCGGGGTTGAGTGTTAATTATAGGAGGAATGAAATTCTATAAGGTAACAAATTCTATGAGATTAAGGTATCTACACACTAGAAACTATCAATGTTGATGTAGCTTCACCATCAAAAGGTAACACGTGATAGACTATATGGAATTTTGATTCATATGCTTTACAAATACATGTCAACCATAGAGAGTGTTGTGGTAAGATAATTATCATTCTTAAACAAAAGTTTCCCTAAAAATTTTAATGGTAGATCATGCGACTCAATGAAGAGGGGTCATTTTTATGATTGCTATTTTATAAATAGCCGAAATTTATAAAGTTCTTTTAAAATTTAATCTGTTTTTCGAAGTTTCAACTATCAAAGTTCTAACTTCATATATTAGGTTTCTACTTCGAACGCAATTCTTTTCTTGTCATAAAGTTTATAGGAAATAAATTTTCTACTTTGACAAAGTAAAAGTAAGGTCATTATACACACTATCTTCTTCGAATTTCATTTGTGAGACCACACTAAATATGTTTGTTGTTATTCTTTGAATGCAGTTCAAAGTCCAGACCTTCATACGGAAGATAGGCTCTAGCTGGATCATAAGGTCTAAAGTTTAAATTTGGCAGTTCAAATTTTAGACTTATGGACATGAGTTAAGTATGACAGGTCAAAATTTTAGACCCAAAGACAACAACAGAAGCATGAGTAGTCCGAAATTTGTCAATAATGACTAAACTTTAAATGCTGTTAAAAACCTGAATACATTTTAAATAGGGGTGCTCAGAACAACTAGCGGAGTACATTTTTGCGATAAAATCTACATTAGTCGTGTTATGAAACTTCAAATATCGGATGGTTAAACAAAGGATAAATATATGCCAAGAAAATTTTAGTCAAAGTAATGCGCGCTTCTGACAATGTTAATAAAGTAATAAGTTGAAGTAATAATATATATATTATTTAATCATACTTAAGTGATAAAATTATATAAAAACACATGTCATATAGTTATTTATTTGTAATTGTTAAATGATAAAATGAAGAGAAAATACATATTAATTTCATGATTAAGTGATAAAATTTATCTAAAAATACATATAACATATTTATTGGTATAATATATACAACAAATACGAATAAATTTTCATGTGCACCCTCTCTGTCCAGCTTTGTAATTATTAAATGATAAAATGAAGAGGAAATACATATTAATTTCATGATTAAGTGATAAAATTTATCTAAAAATACATATAACATATTTATTGGTCTAATATATACAACAAATACGAATAAATTTTTATGTGCACTCTCTCTGTCCAGCTTCAATTAATTTAAACTTCTTTTGTCTAATTTAGATTTGATCTTGGTTTAGTTCTTGAAAATTAAGTTTTGAATATTTAGAGACATTTGGTGAGAACGAGTTGTATGTCTAGATTACACCTTTAGAAAATAAAATAGAGAAGATATCCATTTGTTTTGGTAATTGTCACGATCCGGATTTTCTACCCTCGGGAGTCGTGATGGCGCCTACTAGTGAAAGCTAGGCAAGCCAATCAATCGAACTATTTGCCTTGTTACCATTTTTAAATTTATTACAGCTTAAAACCAATAATTAAATAACAGCATAACTTAACAAGCGGAATAATAAAACTTCAGACTTTAAAATACCGCTAATAAAATCTCCTTAACGAAACTATCCAAGATTTGGTGTCACAGCTTCACAAACTGTCTAAGAGTACTACAAATAAGGGTCTGAAAGAAATAACAAAGTAGTGTCTCTGGGACTACATAAAAGAAACAGGTATAGTAGATAGCGGGAGACACCAAGGCCTGCGGACGCCTGCAAGACTACCTCGGGTCGCCTGATAAGCAAGAAACTGGAAGCTCACTACGGTCCGAAATCTGCAGCGCTGGGATCTGCACAAAAGAATGCAGAGTGTAGTATCAGCACAACCGACCCCATGTGCTGGTAACTGCCTGGCCTAACCCCGGCGAAGTAGTGACGAGGCTAGGACCAGACTCCAGATAAACCTGTGCAGTTATATATACATATATACATATACTGCGGAAAGATAGAAGTAATTAAACAATTAAAGATGGGAAGGGAAAAACATGTTTCGGGGTAACACATAAAAACAGATCATCAAAGAATGATAAAAAAATTACAATTTAACTTCTAACACGAATAAAGTGAAATACAGGCAACTTTCACTGTCAGTTCCATCTTGTTGCAGGCGTGCAACCCGATCCCGTTTCTCATATCTTGTGGTAGGCGTACCACCCGCTCCCATTTTATTATATCTTGTGGTAGGCGTACCACCCACTCCCATTTCATCATATTTTGTGGTAGGCGTACCACCCGCTCCCATTTTATTATATATTGTGGTAGGCGTACCACCCACTCCCATTTCATCATATTTTGTGGTAGGCGTACCACCCGCTCCATTTACATCATATTTTGTGACAGGCGTACCACCCGCTCCCATTTTATCATTTTTTTTTAAAATTTCACGACAATTAGATGAGCTTAAGTGGAAGGGGTGCAAAGCAGAAACATAGAAACTACGTTTCATTCCATGCAAATATTATAGAAACAACTTCAAGCAGATTTTCTAGGAAAACCAGCAGATGATAAAACTAATTGCGTAAGCTTCTGCTATTTGGTTGGTAATATATAGATCAAACAAGAGCAACTTAAAATCAATGATTATTTTTTTTTGACATTGGACTTGGCTTCTTCAACCTATACTATGCAAATTCTTTAGTTATAGCCTGCCTTTTACGTCTTCCACGAAAGAAAATCAAACCCAAGGTATTATAATATGGAAAATGTACAGTTATTGGCTTATATAAGGTCTTCAAATTAAAGAATGCTTTAAGAATTCTACAACTAAGAGCAGAATTCTAATTGGATAAACCACAGCATCTAGTTATGACATTCTCAAAATAGAAGCAAGAAAAAAAACGTGAAATTTAGATCGTTAATTGTTATCATGATCTCAAATGTCTCAGCTCCGAGAAGAAATGAGGTATCCATTCTCTTCCAATAGCAAGATTAATTACGTTAAGAGAAAGAGATAGAGAGGTACTGAGACGGTTGAAAGAGACTCACGGTCATGCTCGACACCAACGTATAAATACTCGTCGTCATTGCCTATACGTCGTACTGAACAAGAAGCAATTAACAAATAGGACATAATTCCTAATCCCTCAAGCTAAGATTATATCAGATACTTACCTCGCTTTGCAACCAAATTCAATATTTCAATAAACCTTCGCTTGAAACTCTGTGTCCGAAGGCTTCAAATCTTATGCACAAGTAAAAAGTCTGGTTTTGTGCCGCTTATCTTTCAGTTTACATCGGCCGGCAATATATATGAATGACAAGAGTGTACAATTATTACCAAATTTTGTGATGCGGCAACCAAAAAAAATCTGCAAAGAAAATTCTGCCAGAAAGAATACAAGGATGATGGGATAAAGACACCTTATTGTGCACTTTTATAGAGTGCTGTGAAGATTATGAAGAGGCATATAGAAGGAGTTACAATGGAAGATGGAAGAAACAAAATATGAAGAGTGAGATAACTGCAAGTAATAATAAGTAAAGGAAAGATTTCAATGACTTTATTATGGAAAAGAAACTGAATGAAGCAGTAACCAATTTTAGGGAGCTGAAGGAGAAGTT
>MCJB01037496.1:212354-231832 GCA_002018475.1 Nicotiana obtusifolia | reverse complement strand
GGGGAGAGACGTGAAGGGGAAGGAAATCAGGGGTTAGGGAAATGAGGGATTGGGGTGAGCAGATCATGGGTGATTAGTTAGGATATGAAGAAATCTTTTTTTTTTTTCATTAAATGGCTATAACTTGAGCTCGGGATCTCAAAATTTGATTCCGGGCGTACTTGAACTATCAAAACACTTATACAGGTCCATCTACTAAAAATGTTGACGGAAGTCAACTCACTTGAGTTTTAAAGCTCTATTTCACATTTTAATCTTTTCACATAAAAACGTTCTGAAAAATTATATAGACTGCACATGCAAATCGAGGTGAGGTAATAAAAGGAGGTTTTTAAGCCTCGGAACACTGAATTCAATCTAAAAACAAGTGATGACCCTTTGGGTCGTCACAGTAATGGACTTGGATATTAACAAAGTAAGGAAGAGGAGAGCAGTGAATGGCCAACCCAAGATTAAGTGGGGAGCCTTGATTAAGAACAAAGTTTAGGAGTTGGAGGAGAAGTTTTTGGCTATGGGGGCTTGGAGGAGCAGTGGGGATGCGAATAGTATGTGGACATCGGGCTGCATTAAAGAAGCTGCTAGGGAGGTGCTAGGGGTCATGAAGGGCCACTCCGGAGGTCACAAAGGGAACTGGTGGCGGAATGGGGAGGTCCAAGGAAAAGTGAAAGCCAAGAAAGCGGCATTTATGAAGCTAATGGAGCGCTGACATGGAGAAGAAGAGGACGAATATGGAGCACTATAAGAAGACAAATAAAGAGGCGAAGTTAGTGGTCACGGCAGCTAGGACTGCAGCCTTTGAGCGCTTGTATGAGAAACTTGGGGGCAGAGGCGGTAACAAGAAACTGTTCAGGTTAGCCAAGGCGAGAGAGAAGAAAGCTTGGGACCTGGACCAAGTGAGGTGCATTAAAGACGAGGAAGGCAACATATTGGTGGAAGAGGCGTATATTAGGCGCAGTTGGCGGACATACTTCCATAGACTCCTGAACAAGGATGGGGACAGGAGCATCATGCTCGAGGAGTTGGAGAACTCAAAAAGCCAGGAGATTTCAGGTTTTGTAGGCATATTAAGATTTAGGAGGTTGAGGAGGCTAAGCGGAAGATGAGTAGGGGTAGGGCGACCGGACTAGATGAGATTCCGGTGGAATTATGGAAGGATGCAGGTTGGGCAGGCTTGGAATGGCTTATTGGATTATTTAATATCAATTTTAGGAAGAAGAAGATGCCGGAAGAATGGAAGTGGAGTTTGATGATCCCGTTGTATAAGAACAAGGGTGATGTCCATAACCACACCAACTATAGGGGTATCAAGCTGCTGAGTCAAATTTGGGAGAGAGTAGTGGAGAGAAGGGGGAGAAGGACTTACATATGGTGTTCATTGATCTAGAAAAAGCCTACGACAAAGTCCCTAAGGAGGTTCTATGGAGATGTTTGGAGGTTAGCAGCATTCCGGTAGCGTACATTAGGATGATTAAGGATATATATGACAGAGCTAAGGCTCGCATGAGGACTGTGGTAGGTGATTCGGATTATTTCCAGTGGTGATAGGGTTGCATCAGGGATCAACTTTTAACCCATTTTTATTTGTCGTATGTGCTTGACACGACACATCCAAAGGGAGGTGACATGGTGTATGTTATTTACAGATAATATAGTGCTGATTGACGAGACACGCATGTCACGATTCAAAATCTCGCCCTAGGCATCGTGATGGCACCTAGTCTCTAAGACTAGGTAAGCCGATTACTTACAACAATCTAAGCCAGTTTAACAATGAAATTTTAAAACACAGTTTAATATAAAACCGAAATAAAGGTGAACAAGCCTACGTGGCAATAATTACAATAACCTCCCAAGACTAGGTAATACAGAGTCACGAACTCTAGCTGAATACATAGAAAGATCTCAAAATCGAAATACAATACTGTTCGGATATCAAGCTGACAGTACAACAAATGGAAAGAACTCCAAGGGGCTGCGACGACCAAGCAGCTCTACCTTGAATTCTTGCGATTGATAAGCTAACTCTGCCTATCCGATATCTCCAATACTTGGATCTGCAAAAAAATGTGCAAAAGTGTAGTATGAGTACCCCATGGTCGGTACCCAGTAAGTATCAAGACTAACCTCGGTGGAGTAGTGACGAGGTACAGGTCAAGACACCTACTAGTCAAAATAGCATGTGCAGTATAAAAGTATAAAGCTAATAATGAAAGCAGGAATCATTAAATGGCAACAAGAATTAACATATGGTATAAACAATAAAGTAATAAGAACACCGTTAAAGTACTAATGAAAAAGATATAAGGAAAAATCAACTAATCAAGCCGTTCTAACACAAGTCTCACAATGAATTACTCTGAGATACCTCATCTCATAATCACAAGTCACGAGTCTCAACCACAAATCATGTGCTCGTGGCACCTTGTAGCCACATTTTTAATCACAATTGCACGGACAACTCACGTGACAATATCTCGATCCGTTCGGTATTGATCACAGACTCACAATCACAATCCGACCAACGTGGTCACAGGCTCACTGTCACAATGAAAGCAGATAATACAAGAATACATGGGCATGATCAATGAATATCAAGTTTCATACTCCTGAACTAGTATAAGTGGCTTGATACGGTGTATGCCTGTGTGAGTGTACTATTACTGCCCCATGTCAACAAGTAATATCAAAGAAATGATTAGCTCATCGAAGCAACATAACAAGTCACGTAAGATGTATGACATACACAAGGAAAATCACACCATCACACGAATATCGTCAACATAATGCCCCCAGGCCATCACACATCATCCCTGACATTGCCACCCTTATCTCTCCGATAGCCACTCATATCACTTAGCCCAGACAATATCATTAGCCACCCATATCACTCTGATAGTCACCCGTATCATTCCGCATAATAGCTACCATTATCGCTCCGTTCGGACTATAATACATTAACCACCCATATCACTCCATACAATCAACAACAGTGAGATACGATCCTTATACACCGCATAACAACAATAGCGAAATGCCATCCTTATGCTCCGCATAACAACAACCAATCACACAATAATTCACAAGTACTACCATCACAACAACACGACATATTAAGTCATACCACAGGTGCCCATAGGCCACAACCTTTCCAAAACAACGATACAAATATCAGCATATCACATAGCCCACGGCTCAACCACAATGTGTATAGAATCTCAATAACAACAAAATGAATGGGAAAGTAACTCATCAATGAATAACACCACCTTTAAGCACAACTTTAATTAAAATAGATTAATGACTTTCAATAACATCAACTTCAATTAATTGCTTAAGAAGAAACTCAATAAATAAAGGTATTTTCATGAAATGGCAAATTTTCAAATTTTAGAGTATGAAATAAGCTAACAATAAAGAGATGGCATGAACTAGCAACTACGTCTAAATGCATGAGAATAACCCAACAACGAAAGGATGTCATGTAAGAATAACTTCAATTAAGAGTAACTCAATAATAAAGGAGGTCACATTACAATAAAAGAGGTAACAACTTCAAATAAAGCATATAAGAGTAAACTTGACAAGTAAAGGATATGACATGTGCCCCACCTGGTTCGATGTTGAATCCAAGTGCTAGACATATCCGCCACCTATAACTTGTTATTGGGACGATCATAGATACACGCAGCTGGGGCAGTCGCTTCTACTCTATACCAGGCAGTGAAGTTTAGAGGTGGGCATAAAATCCAAAAAATTGAATTCCGAACCGAACCGAATTAATTTGGTATTTCGGTTTCAGTTTTTTTAGGTATATCGTATACGGTATTGGGTTTTTGATATTTCAGTATACCAAAATATTTTAGTCCAAGCCCAACTCTATTTTATTTTCCAGCCCAATAAACCTAATTCCACACCCCAAGACCCCTAATTCCAAATCCCTTAGAGGCTTAGAGCTCAAGCAGACGGGCAGTATCTGCTCTAACCCCCTTTCTCTTTCTATTTTCTAACCTAGACTTCTCTCAAAAATTCCAACATTGCTTGGTTGCTGCTGATTCACGACTATAATAGCAGAGGGCAACGGGGACTTCATGACCTCGGCGAGTGGAGACGACGACTGCTTGTTTGCTCATTGTTGACCTTCATTCAGGTTCATAACTTCTTCATTCTTCATTCTTCAATTTTGTCCTTTTTCACTTTACGATTTCATTGGCTGGTTGGGTGGGTAAAGATACTTGTTTTATGACTTGGAGCTATAATTTTTTGGATTTAAACCCAAGCTACTCTGCTAAGTGAACACTGTCCGATTATAATCTGTTCTAGAAAGGGTTAACTTGTTTGTCAAATTAAACATTTGTCCTTGGTTTTTGAGATATAGAGACACTGCATGAATCCTCTCTGCTTTAATCAAATATTAAATCTGTATAACTTAATACTCCCAATCAATGGATAGTTAACACTTATGAGTGAATATGGTTTATCAAAAATTCAAAACAGATCTGTTAAGATTTAATTATAATCTTTTGCAAAATCTTTTAACATTTTGAGTCTGTTTGGTAGTACAGTAGAACCTCGTTAAATTAATACTCGATAAATTAATAATCTCGCTAAAATAATAATTTTCTCCGGTCCCTAGTCGGTACCAACGTGGTAAATTAATAATTCGCTAAATTTATAAGATAATACGAAAAAATAAATTAATATAGGTCCCATTTGACATATAAATTAATAATTCATGATCTGTAAAAATATTTTACAGATCTGGTTGTAGCCTGTAGAACAATCCAGTTTCATCCATATTGAAAACATCTTTCGTAGCAAACTGATTAAGTTTCTCTCTTATGGATTGTAAATTGTTCTCCACCACCTCCATATTAAACGAACCACTTTCTCCAAAACGACGATATGTCTTGATGTCGTGTCTTGATTTGAAGCGCTCTAGCCAACCTTGAGAAAAATGAAAATCAGGCGTATCAATGAGATACATCTTTTTTTGAAACTCTTTTCCCTTTGTTACAATTAGTTCCCCACTCATATTAACGCGCTCTTGGTTATGAACAAACCACTCGTACAGAGCCTTCTCTAATTCTGGAAATTTGGCAGCTTTATGTCTTTTGGCATCATCTTTCGGAATGTCAGAAATTGATAGATACTTTGCTGACCTCTTGATTGTATTTGATATTGTAGCTTGACTAACTTTCAAATTAAACTTCTCTGACACCCACTGTTGCAATTACTTTTGAATGCATGCTGGATTTTGTTGTTTCACTCACATAATTCTCTATGCATACCATCTGTCATGGTTGATTTTTTTATACCTTTGAGATGAGAAGCCATTTTTTCTTTTGATTTGTAGAGTTGTATGTAGTAACTCTCTTTATATAGTAACTTAGTTAATGTTAGATCATGTAACTACATTAATAGCTGAGTGGATTTATACATTTAACTTGAGATATATATGGAATACTAAACATTTATCAATGAAAATACATGAATTTAATTAATATGCATGATTAATACTTATTAATTAAATTCATGTATTTCATACATATTCACATTGTAGATATATAAACTACATACTCTATAAATTAATAATTATTAATTTATGCGATTAATTAATACTTCGTTAAATTAATAAAATTTCATGGTCCTAACATTATTAATTTATAGAGGTTTGACTGTACTTGGGCTGTTTGGTATTAAAAAAATGGGGAAATATAATTTAAAAATTAACGGAATTCTAGTGTTTCTTGTAGTGTTCTGTAGTGTTGCTTGTAGTGTTCTATTTAGTGTTTTGCATTTAATAATTTGTGTTTGCATTTGTATTAATTTTGTATAGATGGCGGATGAAAGTAGAGTAAGTGATGTTGGTTTAACTGAAAGCTTACCTATTACTGATCATAGCAATGCCAACACAATTGATACTCAGGATTCTAAGAAAAGAAAAGCCATAGAACCTAGATCTATTATTTGGAAATATTTTGATATCAGGAAAATGGGGTCGGTAAAGCGAGGTGTAAATATTGTAAGCAAGCTTATGCTGCTAATTCATCTAAGAATGGAACAACAAGATTGAGAAGTCATTTGAATAGATGCAAAGAATACCCACCTAACATTGATAAAAATAATACTCAAACAAGGATAAACTTTCAATCTTGCCAAAATGATGGAGAATCGCTTTGGAAATTTGATCAAGAAGTGATTAGGAGGGCTTTAATTGAGATGGTAGTTATTGATGAACTACTATTTAGCTTTGTAGAAAAGGAAGGCTTTAGAAGTTTATGAGAATAGCTCAACCACTATTTCGTATTCCTTCTCGTAGAACAATAACAAGGGATTGTTATGAAGTTTATGGTAAATTGAAGCAAAATCTAATAAGGTCTTTTAGAGAAGCATAACCAAAAATTTGCCTCACAACAGACGCATGGACTTCATTGCAAAGAATAAATTATATGTGTTTGACAGCCCATTTCATTGATAGGGATTGAAAGTTGCATAAAAGAATACTAAATTTTTGCCATATCACTGGTCATAAGGGTGAGAGATGGCTAAAGCTATTTGTAATTGTTTGCTTGAATGGAAATTAGACAAGGTGTTCACTGTTACCGTGGACAATGCTTCTTCAAATGATGTCATAGTAAAATAATTGTCTAAAAAGTTAGATATGTGAGAAACTAATATGATGAGTGGTAAACATCTTCATGTGAGATGCATGGCTTATATGCCTAATCTAATTGTGCAAGATGGTTTGAAAGAAATTGATGACTATGTCACACGTGTTAGAAATACTGTAAGGTATGTGAGATCGTAGCCTGCAAGGACCATAAAGTTTAAACAATATTGTGGATGTGTAAAGCTAGAATGTACCCAAAAAATTGTGTTTGGATGTTCCTACTAGGTGGAATTCCGTCTATTTGATGTTGGATATGGCGCAAAACTTTGAAAAGGCCTTTGACAAGTTTCATCTTTTTGATGATGGATTTTCTGCTTATCTTTGTTCTCATCTTTGTGAAGATGGTAGTAGTGCAGGTCCTCTTGAATCTGATGATTGGGTGAATGTGAGAAACGTGATAAAATTTCTTGCAAGATTTCACGAGCTCACCAAAAAATTTTTAGGTTCACGTTATGTCACTTGCAATGCTCGTTTTGAGGATGTATCTGAACTTTATTGTCATTTGAAAATATGTTTAATTAGTGAGGATGAGAGTTTGAGAAAAATGGCTGAGCGGATACAAGAAAATTTCAAGAAGTTTTGGGGTGAGCCTGAAAAGATAAATAAAATGATTTTTATTGCTTCCGTTTTGGATCCACGTAACATGTTTGAATATGTTAGTCTTGCACTTGATGAATTTTTTGGGGAAGAAAAATGAAAGAAAATAAATGATGAGGTGTATTCTTATATGAATTCTTTGTTTCTAGAGTATCTAAAAAAGTATTCATCGGGATCTTGTCCTCAATTTCCATCTAGATCTACTTCATCTGATAACACAAATACATCTAGTGGGAGTGTTATAACTGCATCATTAATAAGGACGAAGCTTCACTTGAAGAAACAAAAGGAAGACAATAGAAGTGGGGGTGCTAAATCGGATTTGGATAAATACATTAGTGAAGAACAAAAGCCTTTTAATGAAGAATTTGATATCTTAAGTTGGTGGAAAACACACGGTCCTAGATTTCCTATTCTTTCAAAGTTGGCTCGCGATGTGTTGGCCATTCCAATTTCTAGTGTGGCGTCGGAATGTGCGTTTAGGATCGGTGGCCATATTCTTGATTCATTTAGGAGTTCATTGACTCCTAAATGCATGCAAGCTCTTATTTGTGTTCAAGATTGGCTTAGAGAAGAGAAGAATCATATTAGTGTTAAAGAAGAGTAGGAGTATCTTGAGGAACTAGAACTTGGTAAGCTTTAATAATTTGTATGTGTTTTAGTTCAAAATAATATATTACACTTGCTTATGTTGAATGACATATTTGGTCGAATTATCTTTAGATATGGAAAATAATGGAAGCATTACTAGCACTGTTGATGTATAGTTGCAATTTGAGTGGTAAGTTTAATACTCTATTTGTTTGGTCATATACTTTTGTAGTTTTGTTCTTTTATCATCAAAAAATTATATTCTAACTTATGATTTTATCTCCTTTTTTTAGGTTCAAGTTCAATCATGCCCCGTGCTCCTAAAGTGCACTCACATGCTAGGGAACACTTTGAGGTGGTAGAAGATAACGAAGAAGTTCGCAAAGTAGAGTGCAAGCACTGTGGTCGAGTCTATAATGTTTATTCAAAGAGGGATGGCACATATAGTTTAAGGAAGCATATCATGAGTTGTCTTCAGCGTCTTCAAGAAATTCATATTTAAGTTTATTTGAGGCAGTGTGTTATTTTGAATATGTTAGACTTTTTAAGCTTAATGTGTTAGGCACTTAGACTTATGGGCCAATGTTCTCATGTTGATGTTGCTGCGGCTTGTTAGTTACAATTGCAGCTTTATCTTTTGGCAGGTGTATGCCCTCCTGTTTTTGTTGCATCTGATTATTGTTGAATTTTGATTTCTGCTGATGCTTGTTAGACGGCAGATGTTGCCGTGTTGCATTCTGCTGCTCAATTACAGAAGTGCTTGAATGGACAACTTCTCTAGTCATCTGTGTTTATTGTTTAATGTACTTTAATTCTGCTGATGCTTCTTGTTGTTAGACTCGTTAGTTGGCTAGTTGCTTAGTTACCGTTGAATCCATTTAGGAAATGCACGGACTGCTTGGAGCCTTGGAATGTTGGTTTTGTTATTACTCTATTTTGTTAGTTGGTTGATTTCTGTTGATGCTTGGAATGCTGGTTTTGCACTTTTGCTGTTATTCTGTTTCTTCCAAATATCATATTACATAAATTCTTTTAAGTTTCAACACACATCAACCACGAGTATTGTCTAGCAGGCAGCAGCTAGCTTAGCACATCGTGTCCAAACGTCCAGTCCATTTTCCACTCCATCTATATAATCTATTTCTTTAATGAATCAAATCGAAACCATACCGAACTAAAATAAAAATACTTAACTGTACCGAAATACTTTGGTATGGTATTTTAGTATACACAATTGATAAACCGAATACCGAAATACCGAACCGAAGTACCGAATGCCCACCCCTAGTGAAGTTCGAGTGGAATCATCAAGATTTGATTATTCATAAGGATGGAAGTAACCCTATCTACACCAACCAAAATGTGCCAGCTGTCGAGAACAGGAGGAAATTGGGAGGAGAAACATACCACAGCATTAAGCGAGGAAATGCAATCGAGAAGGGTCGATGGTGGGGCAATAAGATAGTGAGCATACTGATGTGGTTGGGGTATGAACCAGGAAAGGTTCTTGGCCCAAAACTTCAAGGGAGCACCGAACCAATACGACCACAATATCATGGCACAACCTTTGGTCTCGGGTTTGAATATACCGTGCAAGAATATCAGGATTGGATACAGCCGTGGTGCGCCGCTTACTATCTATTGAAACAACCCATACCATCGTTGCACCAGACGTTCCGCCAGGCTGATGTAATTTGGGGATCCGAGGAAGACGAGGTTTTGGCCGGTATGGGGAAGCTATTTTTGGATGAGGAAGATATGGACAGCAGTGCAACCTTTGAGGCGGAGGAGGAAGACCTTACTATTCAGACAATGGGAGAAGGAGCTGTTCTCAGGAACTAGACTATTGCACCATCCCAAGCTCGCCGAGTACCTCGGTAGCCTTGGTAGAATTAGTGTGATTTATTTTTAAATTGTGTTTGGTCATTTAAGGCATTTTCAGTGTTTGTTTTGAAATAATTACTCGAGACATCGAATCGTACTTGTTGACGATTTTAAGTTTTATTAATGCATTATTGCTTTCGTTTATTTATTGTTATCTTTCTACATTCTTTTCAGCATAATTATTACATATCCTGAAGAACCTACGACTGTGACATGTAATGAGACAACGCAACATAAGGAAAGTGATTCAGAAGATTTGGAAGAGGATATGATACGTGAGGAAATTGTAAAAGAGGTAAAGAATTTTGAGAACAAACCAAAGTCCAATTTGGAAAAAACTAAGGCAGTTAGCTTAGGGGATTCTGAAACAGTCAAAGAAACTCGCGTTAGCATTCATCTATCACCATCAGAGAAGGAAGAGTACATCATATTTCTAAAAGAATACAAGGATATTTTTGCATGGCCCTACGACGACATGAATGGTTAAGCACGTCCATAGTGGCTTACAAGCTACCTACCAACCCTGTGTGTCCGCCGGTAAAGCAGAAGATCAGGAATTTCAAGCCAGATATGAGTCTGAAAGTAAAGGAAGAGGTTACCAAGCAGATCAAAGCCAAGGTCCTTCGGGTGGTCGAGTATCCAACTTGGTTCGCCAACGTCGTACCAGTTTCGAAGAAGGATGGGAAGGTCAGGGTGTGCTTTGACTATCGAGATCTGAACAGAGCAAGTCCTAAGGATGATTTTCCATTGCCCAACATACACATACTGATCGACAACTGCGCCAAGCATGAACTCCAATCCTTTGTGTGTTGCTTCGTAGGATATCACCAGATTTGGATGGACGAAGAAGACGCCGAAAAGACGACCTTCATCACGCCATGGGGGATATATTGTTACAAAATGACGCCATTTGGTTTGAAGAATGCTGGGGCTACCTACATGAGGGCCATGACTACTCTTTTCCACAAAATGATACACAAGGAAAGAGAGGTGTACGTGGATGACGTTATCATCAAATCTAAGACAAGTTCGGATCATATAGCAGACCTGAGGAAGTTTATCGATCAACTTTGAAAGTACAATCTAAAGCTAAATCCTGAAAAAATATGCTTTCGGAGTCCCTACCAGAAAATTGTTAGGTTTCATCGTTAGTCGTCGCGGTATTGATCTAGACCCGTCAAAAATCAAAGTTATTCAGGACTTGCCACCGCTAAAGAACAAGAAAGATGTGATGAGTTTTCTGGAACGCCTCAATTATATCAGTCGTTTTATAACACAATCAACGGTAATATGTGAGCCGATCTTCAACATGTTGAGGAAAGATGCTGCGATGAGCTGGATCGAAGAATGTCAAAGGGCTTTCGATAAAATCAAGGAGTATTTATCTAAGCCACCCATGTTAGTCCTATCAGAACCCGGAAGACCTTTACTACTGCACCTAGCCGTGTTAGGTGGAGCTTTTGGTTGCGTCCTGGGCAACTTGATGAAACCGGGAGAAAAGAGCAGGCGATATATTATCTGAGTAAGAAGTTCACACCTTATGAATCTCGGTACTCTTTATTGGAACGCACATGTTGCGCCTTGACATGGATAGCCCAGAAATTGAGACACTACTTCTACGCATACACGACATATCTTATATCGAGGATGGATCCACTAAAATACATCTTTCAGAAACCCATGCCTACGGGTAAGCTAGCAAAGTGGCAGATATTGCTAAAGTGAGTTCGACATCATCTATGTGACTCAGAATGCGGTCAAGGGGCAAGCATTGGTTGATCACCTGGCAAAGAACCCCGTAGACGGAGAACAAGAACCATTGAAGACGTATTTTCCCAATACGGAGATGACGTTTCTAGGAGAAGATATTTCCGAAACATATGATGGTTGGAGGATGTTTTTCGATGTGAGCTGCAAACTTCAAAGGAGTGGGCATCAGAGTTGTTTTGGTATCAGAAACCGGTCAACATTACCCGATATCTGCCAAGCTCAGGTTCCCATGCACCAACAATATGGCAGAATATGAGGCTTGCATCTTTGGACTCAGATTGGCCATCGACATGAATGTTCGGGAATTACTGGTAATCGGAGATTCAGATCTGTTGGTACACCAGGTACTTGGAGAATGGGCTACCAAGAACACTAAAATATTGCCATACTTGCATTGTGTACAAGATTTGATCCAGAGGTTCACAAAGATAGAATTCAAACACCTTCTGAGAATTTAGAACGAGTTTACAGATGTGCTCTACCTTGTCTTCCATGATACAACATCCAGACAAGAATTTTATTGATCCTTCCCGATAGAGATTCATAAGCAGCCAACTTATTGTGCTCATGTTGAAGAAAAGTTCGACGGAAATCCATGGTTTCATGATATCAAGGAGTATTTAGAGAAAGGAGAATACCTAGAAAATGCTACACACACTCAAAAGCGCACGCTTCGAAGACTGGCCAACCACTTCTTTCAGAGCGGAGGAATTCTGTGTAGAAGGACTCTTGACTTGGAATTGATGAAATGTGTTGGTGCCAAAGAGGCATCTAGATTGCTCGAAGAAATACACGCCGGAACCTGCGGACCCCATATGAACGGGTTCATTCTAGCGAAGAAGATATTAAGGGCAGGGTATTTCTGGATGACTGTGGAGACAGATTGCATCAAATATGTATAGAAGTGCCACCAATGCCAGGTACATGCTTATATGATACGGGTGCCACCCAACGAACTCAATGCAACGAGTACACCCTGGCCTTTCTCTACTTGGGGCATGGACGTCATCGGACCAATTGAACCTGCTGCTTCAAACAGACATAGATTCATTTTGGTAGCTATAGATTACTTCACAAAAAAGGGTCGAAGCCGCTTCCTATAAAGTTGTGACTAAGAAGGTTGTAGCAGACTTCATTCGGGATCATAGTGTTTGTCGATTCGAAGTGCCTGAGTCAATCATTACCGGTAATGCCACCAATGTCAACAGCGATTTGACGAAAACCATGTGTGAAACATTCAAGATCAACCACCGCAATTCTACAACATATAGGTCGTAAATGAATGGAGTCGTGGAAGCCGCCAACAAGAACATCAAGAAGATATTAAGGAAAATAGTGGGAAACTAAAATCAACGGCATGAGAAGCTACCGTTTGCTTTGCTCGGGTACCGCACCATAGCTCGTATGTCAACTGGGGCAACCCCCTATCTACTGGTCTATGGTACTGAAGCAGTTATACCCGCCGAGGTGGAGATTCCTTCCTTAAGAATTATACATGAGGCCGAGCTCAGCGATGCGAAATGGATACAGAGCCAGTACGAGCAACTGGCTCTCATTGACAATAAGAGAATGAACACGGTGTGCCACGGTCAACTCTACCAGAATAGAATGGCAAGGGCTTTCAACAAAAAGGTTAGATCGAGGCAATTCACACTGTGGCAATTGGTGTTGAAGCGGATCTTCTCGCATCAAGACGAAGCAAAGGAAAAATTCGCATCTAACTGGCAAGGCCCATCCATGGTCCACTGAGTATTCACAGAAGGAGCTTTTATACTTGTAGAGATGGATGGAGAAATATGGCCAGACGTATCAATTCGGATGCAGTCATGAGATATTATGTTTGAGATTATGTTTGCGCTTTCTTTGATGTAACCTGAACTACGCTTGACCTGATTCCCATTTAAGAGGGGATATGTAGGTAGCCCTGTGGGTTCGATCACAACATAATAAAACCCTCGTTCCCATTTACGATCAGGAACCGGGCAAGATTTCGAGTTTTTGTCAATCTCAATACGTCAAGATCGCCAAGAAGCGTATTGCCGGGAGTATGTAAACTGGGGCAGAATTTTGAGGAGGATCCTCAAAATTTCGAGTTGAGAAGGTTGCAATGTCTCAAAACGTGTCACAGTCTCCGATTCGACAAAATTATTTGTTTTATGCATCATCACATATTTTGAACAACTTCATTTCTCACAAATGATTTATCATAAATGCATATTTTCGAAAATTTCATTTCTGTATTAGCCAGATGTTACCCAGGGTGACTCGAACAAAGCATCAAGACGAGGAGCAAAGGCAAAATGAGGAATCAAAGGAACGAACCAACCTTTCCCCAAAACTCACAATTTTCTTTGGATGCAGACATAACATAAAAAGCACGTCCACGAAGATATAACTAGAATGCTATCTTCACACCGACAGAAGTCACCAAGCACAAACGCGTCAAGCTAAGGACCACTTTCCCTCTCGCATTTAATTTTTGATTTCTCTGCATAAGGCTAATCACTGCCCTTATCTTTGCATGAGGTTAAACATAGTCTCCATTATTGCATAGGGCTAAGCACTGCCCTCATTCTTTGCATAGGGCTAAGCACTGACCTCATCATTGCATAAGGCTAAACACTGCCTTTTTCTGCACAGGTCTAAGCACTGCCCTCATTCTTTGACTGAGCCTAAGTATTGCCTCCATTATTACATAAGGCTAAGCATTAACTTCCTCCGCATGAGACTAAGCATTGTCTCCATTGCATGAGGCTAAGCATTTCCTCCGCTATTGCATAAGGCTAAACGCTGCCTTTCTTGCATGAGACAAAGCATTGTCTCCATTACATTGCATGAGGCTAAGCATTGCCTCCACTATCGCATAAGTCTAAGCACTACCTTCCTCCGCATGAGACTAAGCACTGTCTCCATCACATTGCATGAGGCTAAGCATTGCCTCCACTATTGCATAAGGCTAAACGCTGCCTTTCTTGCATAAGCTAAGCACTGTCTCCATTACAGTACATGGGGCTAAGCATTGCCTCCACTATTGCATAAGGCTAACTGCTGCCTTTCCTTACATGAGACTAAGAATTGTCTCCATTATATTGCATGAGGCTAAGAACTGCCTCCATTATTGCATAAGGCTAAACACTGCCTTCCTCTACCTAGGGCTAAGCACTGCCCTCATCACATACAAGGCTAAGCGCTTCCTTGACTCGCTCTCGTATATGACTAAGCATCACCCGTTCCCTCTATCAAATGATCGATATCACGCGTCTTTGCCTTTCATGGGCTGAACATTGCCACATTGTCCGAAGGCGTCATAGTCTGAAGGAATTATCCTCATAGCCCGAAGACGTCATGTCATGCCCTGAGGATCTCTCGAAACTGCATATCATTATTCAAAGGCGTCATAGTCCAGAGGCACCATCCTCATGGCCCGAGGACACTATTTTATGGCCTGTGAATCCCTTATTATACGCTTCATGGCCCAAGATGTCATGGTCTAAGGACATTATCCTCATCATCCAAAGACAACTCTCATAGTCCGAAGGGAATTTCCATCATGTTTAAATTTCCGCAATAAAACACTATATATTCACGTGCATCGTGTTTTAAGTTCTACAGGTAACTCGGGAGGTAACCATTCTACAAACAGGAGCAATTCTCACTCCAGTTTCCATTCACAATGTTCACATCCTTTGATTATCTCAAACGTATCAATGACCGGCAATTGATTACTCTTTGTTCCGTAACTGCCCAAACATTTATCACGAATATCCATAACATCCAAATTCGGATTCATAGCTCCACCTGAAATTATCTGTTACTCACGACACTATCCTATCCAAGAGATCCTTTTTTGAAACACATGACCACTCTTCAACTCCATCGATTTTGTTCACCGTTGGATCTAGAACTACACGCGACCTGATTCTCGTAACACCAGAGATATGTAAGCAACTCAAGAACCAGGGTTCGGCCCCCATTTTTTCAAATACACATCATCCTCGCTCATTTCGGACAAAATTGATCATTATTTTCTTTACCCGACAACTCTTTCATCATTCTGGGTAAAGAGGGGCAGTTGTTGATACCTAATTTTGCCCTCATATTTTATAAAATGTTCTATATACTTTCAAAATATCATTTTGCATTATTACCCAATTTACAAGAGTCATATAAGTATTTCTATGATTTTTAAAGCTTTAAAATTAATTTTCTTGCATTTAAATTATTCAAATATTTATTAATTACCCCTTCAAATTACTTTGGGATGATTTAATCATTCAAATTATTATTTACACCCACATATATATTTTATAATATTTACTTCATTACATATAATTACATTTGTATTTTCGAGCTATTTACACAATTTTTGCAATAATAGCCTACATTCTATACATAATTATATTTATTACATTATTTATGCTATGTAGCATTTTAAAAAAAATATTTTTATAATGTTAAGATATTATTTTAAAGTATTTTACTACATAAATAATATTTTTATTATTTATTAATCACTTTTTATAAATTATTTTTAATAAAATTCGTGTATTTATACTATGGCCCAATTTCTGAGTTAATTTCGAACCCAAAACACCAGCCCATACCCCAAAGCCCAAACCAGACGACCCACTACTCCATACCCGTCCGCTAATCCGATCCGCCTCTCATTAAATCCTGGTCGTTGATCTTGAGAGATCAACGGCCCACAAGCCATCTCCTATCTTTAACTACCCAAACCCGAAAACTCTACCTCATTTTCCACCTAATAGCCGCCCCCAAACCCTCACGTATATTCTCTCTTTTTGAAAGAAACCCTAGCTGCCTCCATTCAAACCCCACCCCTAACCGATATCGCATGGAAATCCTCCATGTTCCCCTTTCCTTTTTCACACACACGATGGTTCTTACCATTTTCCTCAACGTTACAATGTTTGGTACTCAATTATTTATGGAAGCTCAGCCAGTGGGTGTTCGTTCAACTTCGATTCTGTATTATTTTCATGTTCTTAACTTGATACATTCACTACCAAGCTTTATGGGTCCGACTCAGTAAAAAATTTGACTATTTATGTTCTCCTTCTTGAACTAGGGTTTACCCGATTTTTCTCCTAAATTGATTCTGAATTGATTTTGCATGCTTTTTTCCCCTTATTTGTATTTGATTAACTATGTTTCCTTGTTTGTTCGTCCAATTCTTACTATTATATAAACCCCCCCTTCCCCGTTCCCTTCCTAAGAGTTAACAACTATTACTTAACTACTGTTTACCACTATTGTTCTCTCAACTCTCATTCTCCTATACTTTCCCGGCTAAAAGCCAAGGCCACCGGAATCCTCTATATCGGCCTCCCTAGTGCGAGCACTGTTCGGGCTCATTTGAAGCTCCTGTGAATTCTGACGCACTAGGATTTGGGTCTTTTGGTTGTTCTCTTCGTTGCTGATATTCAACCTGTTACTGGCACTTAGTCTTCTCTTCTATTTTGTTTGTTAAATCTGCAAAATGGTGAGTATCTTGACTTTTGTAATTCTATCTTCCTTTGTTTGTGTTCACTGCTCTGCCATGTTGTTTGAATTTGGTGAACCGACATGACTTCAGTACTGTGTTGTTTTCATCGGCAATTTTACTTGCTTCAAAGCTATTATGCAGTTCTAAATCTCCTAGTGTCACAACCTGCCTGGACTTTAAACTTCAATGTATGCTCATTATGTTTAGCTTAAGTGACTCTACTATTCTGATCACTATTGTTTATTGTGAGTTTTTCTCATGTCCTGTCTTGGATTCTTGCATTGAAATTCTTAAGGAATCATCTCCTACCTAGAATTTGCTTTAATGAACTTCTCCCGATATCCGTTATGTGGACTCTACTTTTACCTGCTTACATGAACCCTATTTATTGTCGCAATGTTTTAACCAAACATGTTTTTTTGTTGTTGAGAGTTGTAATGTGATGTTTGGTCAATCCTGCATTCTTTGGTATTACTTATGCTTCTAATTGAATCACAATACATTTAGTTACCATGATCATACATAGTCGATTGGCTTAAGTTCTGAGTCTACCTTTTCTATTTAACCTTAAGATAATATGTCTTCCTGCCATGACAGCTTTGGACTTGGGGATCTTTGTGTTATACTCAGCATGATTAGGCTTCTTATTGATTGATTGATTGCCTGTTTATTATGTGTAATTGCCATTCCCTAACCACGACTCTATCTGACCTTTATGACTTAGACTCCTAGGTTTGAAATCCTTTTTAGGCTAATTATGGATCATGCTCTATTTTGAACTCACTTAGCATGTGCATCTTGTATGTGTCTAATATGTTTACCCTGTTAATCCCAATGATCATCTCTCCCTAACTCTCCTAGTGTTATGTCTATATTTAGCATGTTGTCACCTTCTTATTGATTTGACCTATGTCGCATTTACCATGTTAGAAATAAGTCTATTGACTTTCCTAGTTTCCCGTTCTTTGCTTAATCAACCCTGCTTCTGAAATGCCAATGTGTTTACGAATCCTGCTAAATGTCACATAAGCCTGTCTTTATGAAGTATTGCTTTAGGGTTGTTTAGTAGATTTCCATGTATGGTCCATTAACTTATTTGGTTAAGTGGTCAATATTTTAATTGTTGGGCTTGACATGAGTCTATGTGTGGCTTTGGGTTGTGAAAATAGACATACTCTCCTGTTTTGAGATGCGTTTGGATCTGGGCCTGCTATTCGAGAGAAACAGTCTGTTGAAGGCCCAGTCATTACTGGGTTACTTTCGTTTGAGCCTGTTCTTGAGCCTGCAGTGGTTCATTGTGTAATATTTGTACTTGTATGTGTTATCTAGGCCTGTAATAATTTGTAAACAAACCAACGATTGGGGAGTTAGTGAAATGGGGGAAGCTGGTATACTTTAATTTTCACCTAAATATGGGTAGAAAGCCTGTCCATAGGATTTATTTGCTTCGCCTACTATTTGTTTGACTTGCTTCAACTTTTTGCACACATAGAAACCATGCCTATAGAAAATCACACACTTCACTTAACTTGTCTAATACATGTACACTATTCAAAGCATGTTGGTTTCAGTAATTGTTGTACCTGTTTCCATGTCTACTGTTGCGCGCTATTAGACAGCATGTCTATAGGAATCAAACACCAATAATTTACTTGTTTAGTTATTAAACAACATGCCTATAGGATGCAATAATGCATGCCTTCGCTAATGCTCATCTAGATATCATAACTATAGGGTTGTTTTATTATACTGCCCGCCTAGATCACATGCCTATAGGAACAAGCATGATAAAATTGAGTCCAAACACCAACTATTAGAAATCCTACCTATAGGATATTGTTACTCGACTAGGAAGCATGTCTATAAAATCAAACATTGGTAATTCTGAGTCTGAACAGTTTTATTGCTTCATTGCGCAAACAATTTAGAGATCATGCCTATAGGAATCTGCAAATTCGTTGGTCTAAAACAGCAGCACTGCTTATACGATATTTGATATCAGAATCACATAGAATCCATGTCTATAGAACTTAATGATTCTACTACGTCTTAATTCTGAAACTGTCTACTGCCTAATATAAGAATCTGCCCGCGTGCATTTATTGTTTATGTGTGGAGACTAACTTGAGCCATCTTTGTCTTTATGTATAGTCTTATGTGTTTTGAATGTGCGCTTAGTTTTATATTTTGAGAACCCTAAGTAAAGTCTAGATCACTTAAATAGTAGGTCCAAAGCCTCCTGGACCATAGGCATGGGACGGGTAGTGCACGCATAGGACACGGGTTAGAATTGAATTAGAGCGCTTTAGGTAAACAACTATAACATAGTAATTGGTTAGCAGGAGATGATAGTATGTGCTTGCTGAATAATATGAGCAACCCTTACCCTAAGGGAGTTGCGAAGTATTATTTATGTCGCACAGGGTGATCCTTTAGGCTAAAAAACTTAGGACCCTCCCT